>JAAAKG020000188.1:0-21916 GCA_010014905.2 Druon quercuslanigerum
ATTTATCAATATTTTAATAATATTGATATAGACCAGTAGACAATCAAAATTAACATCTAAAATTAATAATTAAATATTTCCTGGTCAATAAACCTAATATCGACAATTAAAATATTTGGATGAATATTAAAGTTCTTTTGATAAAAATTCATCTTTTTTGGTAGAAAATTATTCTTTTTGATAAAAAATGTATCTTTGTTTTTAAAAACCCATTTATTTAGTTGAAAATTTATCTTTTTGGTTAAAAAATCGTTTCTTTTGGTAATCTGTTTCGGTTAAAAACGCAACTGTTGTATTCCAAATTATTCTGTGTTTTATTTTATCAAAAAATATTGTTCCAGCTACAATTAAAATAATGAATTCAAAGTTTATTTTATAATCTGATATTCGGAATATAAACTGAATCAATATTTCAGCGCTGTTTCCAATTTACAAAGCCATAAGTAAACATTTCGTTAATTTGAACGTTCGCAATTTCAAACACATATTGGTTGAGGATTCAACTATTTTGTTAGAATTTCGTAGTTTTTAGTTCAACTCAAGTATTTTTTCACTTAAAATTAATTTTTTACTTCGTTAAAATATCAAATATTATATTTTCTTGTTAAGAATTAATCTTTTTTATTAAATTTTTTGTGCAGTGACTTCAGTTTTATCAACAACTAATATTATTATTTAAGAATCTATCGCACAAACTTGTCTGCTAAAACATTTTTTTAAAAAACATATCGAGCAGTTCTTAGTTTTTAAGTAAAATCTTTTTTTTTTTGAAATATTAAATATTACATTTTTTATGGAATATTCATATTCTCAGTTTAAAAATTCAATTGCTTTGTAGAAAATTCATCTTTTTTCTTGAAAATTCAACAATTTGGCATAAAATTCAACTACGTGGTACAAATTTATACTGATTTGTTGAAAATTAACTTTTCTTGAAAATTTATATTCTCAGATAAAAAAATTAAATTGTTTTGCAGAAAATTCGTCTGTCGGCTTAAAAATTCAACTATTTGGCATAAAATTTAACTATTAGCTACAAAATTAAACTGATTTGTAGAAAATTCATTTTGTTGACAAATAATATTCTTGGTTGAAAATTGATATTTTCTGGTTGAATATTAATTTTCTTGGTTATTAACTAATCTTTTTGAATGAAAATTTATCTCTTTAGCTGAAAATTTAACTAATTTGTTGAAAATTTGGTTTCCTTTGTTGAAGAAACCATTTTTTGAAACTGAAAGTAAAACTATTCCAACATTGATCTTTTTTAGTTGGAAATCCATCTGATTTATTAAAAAATTTCGCACTGTCTATGGTCATTGAATTTTCCGTAAATTTATCACCTTATACAGTGTCAAAAATTTCACGTTTCTGGAAGCACATTATTCTTCTTGGTTATTTTATGCTTGAATTGAAAATTTAACTTTTTTAAATTGAAAAATCGTCTTTTTGTTATAAATTTAATTTTCTTGTTTTAAAACATTCATTTTTTGCGATTGAGAATCAAGCAGTTTTGTTTAAAATTAGTTTTTTTTTTTATTAAAAACTAATTCTTTCCATTGAAAATCTAAGTGTTGGGATGAAAATTTAAGTCTTAAAATAAAATTTATCTCTTGTGTTATCAAAATAATCTTCTTCATTGAAAATGTTTCTTTGTATTTGAAAATCAATTTATTTGGTTGAAAACCCATCTCTTTTGGTAGGAACTTAATTTTCTTTGTTGAAAATATAATTATCTGATTAAAAATATATATAGTTTTTTAAGAATCCTTCTTTTTGCTAGAAACTAATCTGTGTTGAAAACATATCGCGGAAAATTGTTTTTGTTAATCCTGTAAAATTTAATTTTTGGCCCTTGTCCAACAAATTTTTCAAAAAAAAAAAAAACAAAGTGGTCAAAATTGCATCATTTCAAATTAGAGTTCTTGGAATAAAATATACAGTTTGAAAAAAGGCCTTCAAAATTAAATAATTCAAAAATTCACCAAACAAAAGAAAATAGTAAATTTCAATCTTAAAATTGTCAATTTTTCTATAATTCCTCAGTTTTTGATGGCATTACTGACTTTCCAGAAAGGAGTGGACATGAGACGATACTTTGATTAATTTAAAATAAAAATGGTGAATTCGCAATAACTTGCTTTCATAGGTCTTCAGATTTGACAATAAACACGTGAAAATTCATTGATTTATCAACATAAACAAACCAGCGCAGTGGAATACAATTTTCCTTATTTTTTAAAAATCCAGCACGAATAAATAACGTTTTCTTAACACTTACTATATATCTTAATTTACATGTTTTATAACCCTCAGAATTAAGTATCTCACAATATTATACTCACCATGGTATCCAACATCAAAGTTGTAAACTGACAAACTATTCGCAAAAATGATTTCATAATTAATTGAATTTCACACGAAACACAATTAGCACTCTATTTTTTACGCTGGACTCAAATATGTTGAGTTCTCTTAAAACAATATAAAATATAAACAATAATGACAATAGAGGTGATTGTTCTAATAAAGGATAATTACAACAAGACAACGAAACATTTGATAATATCGATACTATTAACAAATGCAGAGCCTCAGTTGGGCAAAAAAAAGTGTCTTTAAACTGCTGAAAGTACCCAAGAATAAAATTCAAACATACCTCTTATAATTTTTCCAATTTTTGCCAGACTTTCAGCCCCAGGTGCTCCAAAAAAACTGGAAGGAGCCTTGAGCGAAAATCCGAACGATACGAAAACCAAGAGAAATAATTCGCTCGAGATTGTTCGATGGACGAGACGATTTTGAGTGAGCGGCAGGAGCACTAATCTCGAATTTGATCCGAGAAATGAGGAGCAAACTTTTGGAGCATTTGTGTTCTAAGGATGATGGGAGAATTTCTCTGTACCTCGAAAAAATGAGAACAATGTCATAAACTCGCGTCTTCCTTTGCCTGCTCTTTGCTCGATATCTGTCAAACGAGGGTAGAAGCACACAACACACATTCACAAAGTGTTTGTCGTGAACCTCGCCCGGCGATAAAAAGCCGCGAAATTAAAGGCGAAATGTCCAACGGATCGGGGGAAATCCGTTAATTACTCGTTAATTAGGGATTAAAAATAATGACACGCACACACAACGGTAGCGTCGTTGTTCGCCGCGACGGTCGCGGACTCCCCAATGTCCGAAAATCACAAGTGGCTCGATTCCTGGGGGCTACTTTTCCTAAATTTCCTCCTTTCCTCCATGCCGTTCTCCTTTTTCCTCGGGACTCCTCCTCGGGGCAACGACAACTCTGCCGAAATTCTTCAGAATTGCTCGCACGCGTCGCTGATTCTCACTTTCCGCGGCATTTTTTTAGGCAAACTTTTGTAAACGAGTGTACCACCGCTCGCACGCTCGCCATTTTGTCTACCATTTCACGTACTTCCGCTAGAGAACTCAGCTTCCGGTTGCAGGGTTTTAAATTATGAGGGTGGCCGCCAAAATTCATTTTCAATATTCCCTATCACGTTTTCCTGAATAATTTTTCATTTTCGCTGGCTATTAATATTTATAGAAGAAAATTCTAATCTTGTAGCAATTTTATTGCGAAATCTATTATAAATGTGTCAAGCGATTTTTTCGATTAAAATAAATTAACAAATCTTTCTGCAGAAAAAGATTTGAAATTTACCAAAATTTCAATCAGAATACATTGATTGAAATTCTAGTATTTATGAGTAGCATTAGATATAGATTCTGGTATTTATGGTGTAAAATGAGAAAATTCAAGTTTGAGGTTAGGTTCCATAACGCGCCCTTAAATTTAAAATAGAATTTTTTAAATTTATAATCAGGGCTGACAAAGAGAGATTGAAATAAATTACTCATAACCCAGAAGTGACTGATGTGCATTAAAAATATAAATATGAATGACCTTTTGAATTAAAAATAATTCGACCAAATTCGTCGTCAGACATCAAATTAAATTCAAAGAAATATTTATGTGAATTGGAAAAAAATAAACAAACCAAAAAAACTGCATTGATTTATGTAAAATTGGATTGGATTTAAAATAATTTTCATTGGGTTTTAAAAAATTCCAACGGATTTTATCATATATTAATGGTTTTAAAGAAGAGGATATGAAAGTTTCCGTAGAATCCGTAAGATTTTCGAATATTTTTAAGTATTGCAAAAGATTTTAGTATATTTCAAAAGAACTCAAAGAATTTTAAATACATTTCAATAATCTAAAAGGTTATTTTAAATAAGTTATGAGTATTTTTAAAAATTCAAAGGAATTTTCAAGAGATTAAAAAATTTTAAAGGAATTTCGAAGGATTTGAAAGATTTTAAAATCATAAAAAAAATATATTTCCAAAGATTTTAGGATATTTGAAAACATTTCAAATAATTTTCAATAGATTAAAAAAAATTTGAAGGGATTATTTTAATGAATTAATTATTTTTTTGTATTTAAAGAATTCCAAAGGATTTGATAATATTTTAATGGATTTAAAAGAAGACAAATTGATGGATTTTGTAGAATTCTCGCAAATTATGTAGAATTTTTTATTGCAATGAATGTCAAAGAAGGAGAGTCGAGGGACTTCATATAATTGCAAAGATTTTTTAATAAATCAAAATATTTCCAGATTTTAGGGTATTTGAAAACATTCAAAATAATTTTTAATAGTTTTCTAATAATTCGATGGAATTATTTCAATGATTTACTTTTTTTCTATTTTGATATATTCCAAGCACATTTCAATAGATGTAAATATTTTCAAAAAATCTCAAAGATTTTGAATGATTTTAAGGGATTTAAAATAATTTTCATGTGATTTTAAAGAATTTCAAGCGATTTTATAATATCTTCGTGGATTTCAAAGATTTTAGGATATTTTAAAATATTCCAAAGGCTTGTCATTAGATTTCGATAATTTTAAGGGATTATTTAGAAGAATAAATATTTCTTGGGTATTTTTATAAATTCCACGGCATTTTCAAGAGATTTCGAAGAATTTGAATGATGTATTTCCAAAGATTTTTAGAATATCTATCATTATTTTCGGAGAATTTAGAATATTTGAAAATATTTCAAAGAATTTACAATAGTTTTGAGGGATTATTTCACAGAATTACTTTTTTGGGGTATTTTTATAAATTCCAAGAAATTTTCAAAAGATTTTGAATTGAAGAATTTGAATGATGTTAAGAGATTTAAAATAATTTCCATGCGATTCTAAAGAATTCAACTTGATTTTATGATATCATAATGGATTTCAAAAAAAAATTTAAGATTTAAGAAGATTTCAAAATATAACAAGGTATTTTGAATAGATTTCAATAATTTGAAAGATTTTGGAGTATTTTTTTTTAAATTCCAAAGAACAGATTTTAAAGAAGAAGAATTGACGGATTTCGTAGAATTTCGAATATTCCAAAGAATTTTTCAATATGCAAACGTATTTTAAATTGTTATAAAAAATTGTAATGATTTTACGATAACGCAAAACACGTTTAAAATATTCTAAAGAAATATCAAAGAATTTTTTTAACTTTTGGGTACTTTTATAAATTTCTAGGAATTTTCAAGGGATTTCGAAAAGTTTGAATAAGTTACAGAATTTAAAGCAATTTTCATAAAGTTTTCATGAGGTCCAACGGGTTTTATAATATTTTAATGAATTTCAGAGAACGAGATATGAGAGTTTTCGTAGAATTCTTAAAATTTTCGAATATGTTAAACTATTTCCAAAAATTTTAAAGCTTTCAGGATATTTCAAAAGATTTTAAATAATTTTAAGGGATTATTTCAAAGAATTAAATTTTTGGGGTATTTTTATAAATTACAAGGAATTTTCACAAGATGTAGAAGAATTTGAATGATAATAAAAGCTTTAAAATAATTTCCATGGGATTTTAAAGAATTCCAGAGAATTGTATAATATTTTAATGGATTTCAAGCAAGAATTTATAGATTTCTTAGAATTTTATATTTCAATGAATTTCAAGGAAGAAGAATTGAGGTATTTCATATAATTACACGGATTTTTGAATATTTCAAAATATTCCCAAAGATTTTCGGATATTTCTCATTATTTTCGAAGATTTTACAATAGTTCAAAACATTCCAAAGAATTTTAAGTAGATTTGAATAATTTAAAGGGATTATTTCAATGATTACATTTTTTGTATTTTTATAAATTTCAAGAAATTTGCAATAGATTTAAACATGTTCAAGAAATTTCGAAGATTTTGAATGATTCTAAGGGATTTAAAATAATTTTCATGAGATTTTACAGAATTTCAAATGATTTTATAATATTTTAATGGGTGTCAAGGGAGAATTGATGAATTTCGTAGAATTGTCATAGATTTCGTGGATTTTTAAATTTGAATGGATTTCAAAGAAGAAAAATTGAGTGGTTTCATATAATTAAAAAAGATTTTTGAGTATTTCAGAGTATTTCCAAAGATTTTTAGAATATTTCTCATTATTTTCGAAAATTGTCGGATATTTAAAAATATTCCAAAGAATTTTCAATAATTTCATGGGATTATTTCAATGATTTAAAATTTTAGAAATTCCTAGGAATGTTCAAGAGATTATACAATATTTTAATGGATTTCAGACATTTTTTAAAGATTTTAGGATATTTCAAAAGATTCTAAGGTACTGTCAATAGATTTCAATAACTTTAAGGGATTACTTCAAACAATTAAACTTTTTTTTAGGTGTTTTCATAAAATCCGAGGAATTTTCAAGAGATTTAAAAGAATTTGGATGCTTTTAAGGGATTTAAAATAATCTACATGCGATTCTAAAGAATTACAAGTGATTTTATAATATCTTGATGGATTTTAAAGTATTTTAAAAAAATTTTTAGGATACTTTAAAGTATTCCAAGGTATTTTCAACAGATTTCATTAATTCGAAAGATTTTTAAAAAATTTGCGAAGAATATAGTACAGGCCAAAATTTTTAATACACTTATTTTCTCTTAATTTGAAATATGTCAGATTTAAAAAAAATTATCTTTAAAGGATTAAATGCTCTCCAATTTCTGTAGAAAATGAGCTCAGGATGAAGCTATTTGTCAATTTTTCAAGTAAATATTGCAAGAATAGTGCATTTTTTAATGTTATCTTAAATTTTCAATAACTTCCTTAATAATAAATATTTGAGATCTTATTTGTAGGCAAATCTAAATAAACATTAAATAAATATATATTTTGAGGAAATTTCATAGAAACTTCATGATTAAATGTTTCATATATTCTACAAAAATATTTTGGTTATTAAAAAGAATATTGCAATTTTTTAAACTTTTGTTACAACTTCAAGTGCTTAAAAAGCATTTAATTAAAACGAATTTTCAAGAGCTTCAAAAAAACTCAAGGATTTCAAAATCTTCGGAATTCTTGACAGTTACGTAAAATGGTTAATTTTTACCAAAATTTCACTCCCGCCATTTTTTTTTCAAAGTCCCTGACCTGCGTCCACCCTGATTAATTCTAGGGATTGTTAATCAATTGTTATCGACATTAGTCACACTTCTTTGCAGTATTAGTGATTAACTATCCAGATAAAATGAAAAAAATTAAGATTGGCAGTATACATTTTTTGAGGTTAGGTTTCCGAAATTTTGTTGTGGATTACACAAACTTAAACATGTTTACTTGAAATTAAAACAACTTAATCTAAATTCGCAAAGAAATAAAACGCCCTTCTTAAAGAAATGGTTTCATGAAGATATATATTATAAAATGAAAATATACGAATTACAATTGTACAAAGTTTCATAAAACTTCATTCCTCGCGTCTTTTTGACACTTTCACAAAACACAAAGTACAAACACAATCGTTCCTTCTTTAATTTATCATATTTAATTAAAATAAAACTACGACGTATAGAACATTTCACATAAAATTACATATTTTCTTGATTTTCATCAAATTTATAATCTAGTTATAAATAAATCGCAGTTTACCCAGAAAATTCGGAGAAAATGGTCAATTAAGAGTCCTTGAATTTACAAGCAGCTTTGCTTAAAAATCGGCTCAAGATTTGTCACATTTATGCAGTCAAAATCGAAATTCCGTCAATTTGCAGTGTCACAGGCGTCTACCCAATCGTTGTATACATCCAGCGGTTCGGATAACAGATTTATAGTCGTTTGAAAATCTTCAGCGCACACTCTACACGTTATCCGCGCTGCAGAGCGGCCCTTATCCCTGAAAAAGTAAAATAACAATGATAAAACTGAATAATTATTGAATAATTGTCAGAAAAACAAATACTTACATTTTGACTTCGCAGGACTTTTCGTGGTTGCAAAAAGGACAGTTAAACTGCGTGTCCAATGGTTCGATGTTCTTCTTTCTTGGTGGAGGCTTCCTTTTACTCTTTCTTCGACCCATATTTTCCAAAAAGTGCGATCCTTTGTATTTAAAACAACAAATTATTTGTTTTTCCTTAAGAACGTTCAAGAACGTTCACTATCGTTAGCGTTGTTTACTAGTTTAATCGGAACTATTTCTCCGCCAGGTGGCGGACTGATCACAAATCGAAATCAACTTTTTTATTTATCAGATAATTCAAAACCTTTAAAAGTTCTTAAAATTGATGCTTGTTTAGCTTCAAAAGGATTGAATTAAAATTGTAAATTATTTTAAGTATCAAGTAACATTTGGTAGAAGAAAAACTCGTAAGTTCAAATATCGATTTGAATTTCGCGCTGATATCCGCTGCTAAGCAACAAGCAAACATAAAGACATAACCTATCTTACACGTGTCTCAAGGTGACCAAGTCATCAAAATATTGGAAAAGTTTTCTTATTTTTCATTGCGGAGTTTTGATATGTTTTAGTATTAATGTTAAAGTCGAAAAACTTCTGTATATCAATTCTTTGAAAATTCTAATTTCTAATAAGATAAATTTCCTAACCTCTATCGAACGAAATGAGCGACGAGTATCAAATGTACAATTTCTAAAGTATTTTTTATTTATAAAATAAATTTTTATTTTTATATAATAAATTGCTGATATATTTGACAGAAAAGTGGCAGTTGGCTTCCCTTCGGTTAAAGAGGCACAGATAGCCTACGACGTTCTTAGTGTCGATAAAGGACCTCGAAGAAGTGGAACCAAAAGAAATTTAAGTGTTGTCGATAAATTTCTTGAAGTGTGAGTAATTATTTATATTACCAAATTCTTATTTATCAACAATATTACTATAGAAGGCCTCGGACTCGTTTAAGAAATTGAAAATAGTCTCAATAGTAGCATTATTTCGAGGGATTATTAACTATTTTTATAATCTTATTTTTTTATAAATTTATATTAATTCAAAAGAAATATGAATAGGGTTAGCGGATGTCCTCATTTTTTATGGATATCCTGTCTTAGTGATTTTTATTATACGAAACTAAATTTTGTTCACAAGTTCGAATTCGAAAACTTTTTACATGTGTGGAATTTTAATAATTTTAAAAAAGAAAGTAAAATGATCGAATTATCTAAAAAATTTAGAAATTCTGAAAAATATTACAAATAATTAACATATTGTACATATTTTACTGGATTATTTAACTAAAAATGTTAACCTCGAAAAAGGTATTTGTAGAATTAATAAAATTAGGGAATAAACAATTTTATTATTTTTTAAATCAAAATTCAACTATTTTGTTAAGAATTTAATTATTTGTTTCAAATTTTAAGTATTTTGTTAAAAGGATATCTTTTTTATCGAAAAATAAACTGTCTCAACGATTTTTTTGAAAATTAAACTGTTTTGAAAAAAATTGAACTGTTTTGTAGGAATTTCGTCTTTTTAGTTGAAACTTGGCTTTTTTAGTTAAAAATTAAAATAACTTAAACATTTTTTTTTGCAGATTCATAATTTCACTTTCAAATTCATGGCTGTTTGAATATTTGGCTAATTTGTTGAAAATGAATCTTTTTACTAAAATTATTTTTAATTTTTGGCTTGAAAGTTAAACAATGTGGATGAGCTTTCTTTCTTTGTTCACTGAACAATATTTATTATTCGAAAATTCGTCTTTGGTTAAAAATTTTGCTTTTTGGGTTAAAAGTTTAAATACTTTGTTAAAAATTACTTTTTTGGTTGAAGATTCATGACTTTAGTTCAAAATTCATCTCTCTGCTTGAAAGTTTAACTATTTTCTTGAATTTTTTTTACAATTCATTTTTCTTACGAAAAATATAACTTCAATTTTTTCTTTAATTCGATCTTTTTTATTGAAATGCAAATGTTTTACAGAGAATTCATTATTTGGCTTGAAAGTTAAACAATTTGGATAAAACTTTTTTTCTTTCTTCACTGAACAATCTTTATTTTCAAAAATTAAAGTTTTTGTTTTTAAAATTTGACTTTTTTGGTTAAAAGTTTAAATACTTTGTTAAAAATTACTATTTTCGGTTGCAGATTCATCATTTTAGTTGAAAATTTGAAATTCTTAGTTGAAAATTCAACTATTTGTTGAAAAACTCATGTATTTTATTATAAAATTCATCTTTTTGCTAGAAATTTGAACTATTTAATTGAAAATTATTTTTTTGTGTTTAAATTTAATTTGTTATAATTGAAAATGTAACTTTTTCATTTTTGGTTGATAATTGATCGTTTTTCATCCTCTCTATTATAAACGATATCTTCTTGGTTTGAAATATTTTCTTTTTTAAGTTGAAAAGTCGTCTTTTTGGCAGAAAATAAAATTTTCGGCATGAAAATGTAACAGTTTTCCACAAAACTCGTGCTTCTGGCATGAAAAATCATTATTTTGGTTGAAATGTTGTTCTTAATGAACTGAAAAATCTTTCTTGGTTGAAAATTCGTCTTTTTAGTTGAATTCATTTGTTTTTGGTTTAAAAAAATATATATATACTATTCTATGTTTGTTTGAATTTTATTTTTTTTTTACTGGAAAATTAATTTCTATAGTTAAAAATTAATTTTTGTAACAAAAAAAAGTGAATATATTTTTTTATTTGAAAATTCATGTATTTTGTTAACAATTAATTTCTTCGGTTAAAAATTTTGCGATCTTGCTAAAAATTCAGTTTTTAATATATATTGTAAATTTTTTTTTAATGAAAACACTTATATCGTTTCCATATGTGGTTACAAATTTAAGTTTTTTATTTGAAAATTCACGTATTGTTTTTAATATTGGTCATCTTTGGTAGAAAATCAATCATTATGGTTGATATATGATTGCAAATTTGTTTTTTATTTCGAAAATTCATTTTTTTTCTTATAAATTAATTTCTATGGTTACAGATGTAACTTTTTTTAAAATTATTTTTCTTCTGGTTAAAAATACATTTTTTAACAGAAAATATTTATAATCCATTTTGGGTTGAAAAATCTTTCCTGATTAACAATTCACATTTGAACCTTTTTGATCGAAATTTCAACTCTTTTAAAAAATAATTTTTTATTGAAGATTCATAATTATAGTTTCAAATTAATTTCTTTGGTTAAAAAATTTTATTTTGTTAGAACTTGTTTTTTTAGTTTAAAATTAATTTTTAAATTATCTTAAAATGCTAAAGTCTGTAAACTGTTTAATTTCGAAGAGGTTCAGAATCGTTTTGTAAAATTAATCATTGTTTAATATTTGATACTGGAACTACAGTTCAATTTGAAAAATCATGAATTAATTTATATTTACAGTTGATTAACTTGAAAGTGTTTTTATCAAAAATTGAAATTCCAAACTTCTTTAATATTTAATTGTTGAAGTCTTCAAAACTGCTTTTTAAAACATCAAAAGAAAAAGATAATTTTCTACTTAAAAATTGAGTGTTAACAAAGTATGTGAATTTTCGACGAAATAGTTGAATTTTCAATTAAAAATTACTAATTTTCATCCAAATTTTTAAATTTTAAACAAGAAAAGATCAGTTTTCTAAATTGATCTAAATTATTAAAATAATTTAAACTTGAATTTTACTGCGATCAGAAGGAATTAAATAATTGAATTCATCAGATCGTTTCAATTTTTCCAAAAATCTACCTGACATCTTTGTGAAATAATTGCTGTTATTGTGAAATTTTCTTAATAATCTATCCGAAATCTTTTTCAAATATTTTATATCTGTGTAAAATCTTGGAAGTCTTGGATAAATCACTGAAATCTGTGTCGAATATTGAAAAAATATTTTGTGAGTATTTGATACTATCTGTGAAATTGTTTACATTTTTGCGAAATCTTTGAAATCGTTGGGAAATCATTGAAAATGGGAAATCTGTGGAAATCTTTGAAATATTTTTGAAAAATTTGTAAAATTATTGAAGTCTTTGTAAAATCATTCAGAAATCATTTATGCCTTTCTGAAATCTTTCTAATCTTCACGAAATCTTTGGAATATTTTTTTAATATTTGGAAAACTTATTGAAATCTTTGTGAAATCTTTGGAAAAACATTTATATATTCATGAAATGTTGTAAATTTATCCGAAATCTTTGCGAAATATTGAAAATATTTGAAATCTCCAGGGAATCATCAAAAATATTAATTTTCAACTAAAGTTATAAATAATGAAGTATGTACATTACTTGCAATATTAACCGAAAAGAATAATTTTTTAACAAGAAGATTAATTTTCAAATAGAAAGATAAATTTTCAACCAAAAAACACAATTTTTCAACAAAATACATGAATTTTTAACCATAAATTGAATCATTTGCAAATATTTTTGAAGTATTTGGTATATTTATAATATTATAGAAATCTCTCAAATCCTTAGATAATCGTCGAAATCTTTGTGAAATATTTGTAATCTTAGAGAATATATTAAAATCTTTGTGAAATATTTGTAATCTTAGAAAATATATTAAAATCTTTGTAAAAAGTTTGAAAGATTTTTGATATCCTCGTGAAATCATTTATGCCTTGATGAAATATTTTAAATTTATCCGAAATATTTATGAAAGTGATTGAAATCTTTGTAAAATCTTTGCAAAATCACTGAAGTCTTATCCGGAATCTTTGCGACTTTGTTTTAATCTTTGGGAAATAAAACCTTCGATATCTTTAAGAAATCATTGAAATATTTGGTAATATTTGTGAAATTATTGAATTCTTTGGGAAATCAATGACGGGTGTCTTTGTAAAGTCTTTTAAATCAATCGAAAATCTTATCAAAATATTTGAAGTCTTCGGAAATCTTTGCGAAATATTTTTAATATTTTAGAAACGTTTGGTAATATTTGTGAAATTATTGAAATCATTTAAATCTTTGTGCAATCTTTTAAATATATCGGAAATTTTTATGAAATAATTAAAGTCTGTAAAATCTTTCAAGTCTATCCGAAATCTTTTAGAAATATTTGAAATCTTTGTGGAACCTTAAAAATCTTCAAAGAATCGTTAAAATCTTTGTGAATTCTTTGGAAAACCATTAAAATGTTGATGAAATCTTGTAAATCTATCCGAAATCTTTGCGAAATATTGAAAATCTTTTAAATCATCGGGGAATCATCTAAAATATAAATTTTCAACTCAAGTTATAAATATTTTAGTATCTACAATACTTGCATTTTTAACCGAAAAGAATAATTTTTTAACATGTAGATTAAATTTCAAACAAAAAGATAAATTTTCAACCGAAAAACACAATTTTTCAATAAAATACATGAATTTTTAACCATAAATTGAATCATTTGCAAATTTTTTTGAAGTATTTGGTATATTTATGAAATTATTGAAATATTTGCGAAATCATTGAATTCCTTGTAAAACCTTTTTAAAATATCCAAAATTATGGCAAAATATTTGAAATCTTTGCCAAATCCTTAGATAATCATCGAAATCTTTGTGAAATATTTGTAATCTTAGAGAAATTATTTAAATCATTGCATAAAGTTTGAAAGATTTTTTATATCCTTGTGAAATCATTTATGCCTTGATGAAATATTTTAAATTTATCCGAAATCTTTGTAAAAGTTTTGTGAAATATTTGAAATATTTGGTAATATTTGTAAAATTATTCAATTCTTTGGGAAATCATTGACTGGTGTCTTTATAAAATCTTTTAAACCAATCGAAAATCTTTTCAAAATATTTGAAGTCTTCGGAAATCTTTGCGAAATTTTTTAAATATTTTTTAAACGTTAGGTAATATTTGTTAAATTATTGAAATCATTCGAATCTTTGTGTAATCTTTGAAATATATAGGAAATTTTTATGAAATAAATAAAGTCTCTGAAATCTTTGAAGTCTATCCGAAATCTTTGTGAAATATTTGAAATCTTTTTGGAAACCTAAAAATCTTTAAAAAATCATTAAAATCTTTTTGAAGTCTTTAGAAATATGCGAAATATTAAAAATATTTGGTAATTTTTGTGAAATTATTGAAATCTTTGCGTAATATTTGGAAACTTTGCGAAATCTTGGAAATCTTTAAAAAATCGTTCTGAAATTTGAGAAAAATAAAATAGAAGAATAGTTGCATCGTTAAAAAAATATGAAAAATTAAAAATAGTGTCGAGAGTTCGAGGCCTGCTATAACCGCAAATTTCAGTGGTTTTTTAAATATATTTTTTTTTCTAATTTCAGAAAATTTACTGGTGAGAAAGCCAGCAAATTGCGTACAGCTCTCACCTCGTATTTCGAGAGTTTACTCCTTGTTTTAGACACAATGATAGAATTTAAACCCGAGGTTATTATTCAATAGTCTAAAATCAACATAAAGTTATATACTTTTAGGGGAAAAAAGTGGGTAATGGCTGAACATACTCCAGCTCCTTACACTCCCAGATCAGTTTACGGATATGCCTTGTACATAGGTTCCAATATTTTACTTTTACTGTATTTAATCTGGGTTTTTGTTCCCGAGCAATTTTTACACGAATATCTAGGATGGACCTACTGGCCCTCGAAATATTGGGCCCTCGCTATTCCCATCTGGGCGATAACTGCGATTATTGTATTTGCATCAATTATTTATCCATCGATAAATATGCTTTTGACACCGGACATAGACGACATTAGGACAATTACAGATAAATATTCCGTTACTGAAAATAAAAGCATTCCAGGTGGCGTGCCATCAATTTCTGATATTCCAATCACTGAAGTTTCCCGAACTTTGTACCTATCTGCAGAGAATGAAAAGATAGAATAAGTTCTACGACGAAAAAAGAGAAATAAAATAAATACGTATTTTATCATTATTAGATGATGTTACCGGGGTGTCTACCCTAACTGGAAAACCAGAAAAACCTGCAATTGTCAGGGAATTTTGTTTAAATTTAGGGAATTTTTTCGAGAGAACTTAATTTTTTTTCATTGCAATATAAAATTTAATAAAGCGATTCTTTATTTGTAAAAGTAGCTTTGTATTAATGTGTTTAACTATTTTGATGAAAAATTCTTTCTTTTATTATATTACATTTATTATATTATAGTTTTTTTGCAATTTTTTGTCAATCTTGAATGTTTTTTTAGTAGAAAATTCAACTCATTTTGAAAAGTTGTATTTTTTTGTACTGTTTTTGATTAAAAATTAAATTTTTTTTTTTGTTGAAAAACTAGGTAAAATATTGTTTGTTCCGAGTAGATCTTTTCTTTTCTGAAAATTTAATTATTTTACTTGGGCTAACATTTTTTAGTTGACAATTTGATAGTTTGGTTAAAAATTAATTTTTTTTAAGATTCATTAATTTATTTAGAAGTTTATTTTGTTGTTTGAGATTCATAATTTTAGTTAAAAATACATCTATTTGGTTTAAAATAAAACTATTTTGTGGTAAATTCATATATTTTGTTAAAAGTTCATCTTGTTTGGCAGAAGTTAATCTTCTTTGTGGAAAACTAAATTCTGTAGTTGACAATTCACTTCCTTGGTTGACAATATATCAAATTCGTTGGAATCAAAATTTAAAAATTAATTTATTTCGGTTGAAAATTTATCTCTGTGGTTGAACAATTTGATATTTTGTTGAAAATTCGTTTTTTCTTTGCGTAGTCATTCATTTTTTTAAACTGAAAATGTAATTATTTCATGTTTTGTTGAAAATATCCTATTTTTTCTTGAAAATTTAACTCTGGTTAAAAATGTATGAGTTTGATTGGAAATTTGAATTTTTTGGTAGTTGGTAGAAAAGTAATCATCTGGGCTGAAGATTCATCTCTTTGCTTGAATATTGTTGTTATTTTGTTAGAAATTTATGTATTTTTAGTGTAAAAATGATTTGTTTTGTGAAAAATTGTTAAAAAGTCTTCTTGGTTGGAAATAAAATTATTTATTTGGAAATTCGCCTTTTTTGTAGAAAATTGGCCTATTTTGTTAAAAATTCATTTTTCTTTAACTGGAAATTATTATTTTTAAACTAAAAATTTAAATATTTCATGTTTGGTTAAAATTTTTTTTTAGTTGAAAATTGGCCTTTTTTGGTAGTTGGTAGAAAAGTAATTTTCTGGGTTTTTAGTTAAAAATTGTAACTATTTGGTTAAAAATTCGTTTTTTTTTGTTTTTGAAAATTCATCATTTTAATCAAGAATTCGCTTTTTTGTTTTAATATTAATTATTTTATTTCAAAAATCATCTCTCGGGTTGAACATTAGGTTTTTACTACAAGTTTAACGATTGATTTTTTGTTGTTGAAAATTCATCTGTTTCAGTCAAACATTCGTCTTTTTGGCAGAAATTTAATTTGTTCAAATGAAAATGTAACTGTTTCCTGTTTTATTGTAAATATATTGTTTTTTTGTTAAAAATATAATGCTTTAGTTAAAAATGTATGTGTTTTATAGGAAATTGGCCTTTTTTGTTATTCAAAATTCATTTTTGTATTTGAAGATTCATTATTTTGGTTAAAAAATCATCTCTTTGGTTAAACTTTAATTTTTTAAGTAAAACTTTAACTTTTGAATTTTTTATTTAAAAATTATATTTTTTTGGTTGAAAATTCATATTTTTTGTTGAAACTTCTATTATTCTAGTTAAAGATTCTTTATTTTAGTTGAAAATTCATATTTTTTGTTGAAACTTCTATTCTTCTAGTTAAAGATTCATTATTTTAGTTAAAAATTCATTAGTTTGGTTGAAAATTAATATTTTTTACATCTGAAAATGTAAAGATTCTATTATTTTAGCTGAAAATTCATCTCTTTGATTTCAACTATTCAAGTATTAAATTTTTTATTGTTTTTTTTAAATTCATATATTTTGTTAACAATTTTTATTTTTTGGTAGAAATTAATCTTTTTGATTTAAAATTCAACTATTTCAATTCCAGATTCATTATTTTATTTAAAAATTCATCAGTTTGGTTGAAAATTATTATTTGACCCTTTATCTTTTATAGTTGGCAATTTATATTTAATAGTTGAAAAGTCATGTACTTTGTTGAAATCTTGTATTTTTTGGTATAAATTAATCTTTTTGGTTGAAAAATCATAGTTTTTGTTTAAAGTTCAACTATTTCATTTGAGAAATAATCATTTAAGATAAAAATTTATTATGTTGGTTGTAAATTAATAATTTTGTTTGAAAATTATTCTTTTTGTTTGAAAAGCCTTCTTTTTATTTAAAAATTCAAGTATTCCACTTAAGTATTCATAATTTTATTTAAAAACTCTTCAGTTTTGTTAAAAATTTACCTTTTTGCTTCAAAATTGATCTATTCCAGTTAAAGATTCAACAATTTAGTTGAAAAATCATCACTTTGATGTAATTTTTTTTTTTAATGGAAAATTATTTTTTGATTGATCGTATTTATTTAAAAATTAATCTATTAAATTAATAATTAAATATTTTTACTTAAATAGTTAGGAACTTGAAGAGGTTTAAATTTAATTTAATACAGTACTCACATTATTAAATATAAAATAAAATAAAGATTTGTTTTTATTATTTAAATACATGGGTTTGGGAGACAAATTCAAGAAATTATGTTCTCAGCATTATTTAATTCCTAAATTAACCGATCTTTGTAATATATTTAAGAAAATATTGTAATGAAATTTGAGAAAGGATTTTCCAGGATTTGAGTAGACACCCTGGTAACTTATTTTCATTTATTTACAACTTTTCTATTGGCAAACCTCTGACGAAATCGTGTTGCCATTATCTCTTACGATATGATGCAGATAGAGATTATGTAATATAAATTGAGTAACAATCGTCTCTAGGAGGAATAAACTCAGTTTCTATGGGTTTTTAACGATGAGAGAACATATATTTGGCGCGGAGAGTACCTCTAATAACATAGGCGTATCAAATGCGATTTTTAATTGGGGAAATTCTGCTGATAGACTGTCTAATCAAAGCGTTCATTTAATAGATTTGATTGAACAGAAACTTAAAAACAATGAGAAATTCTACAGCTTTGAACTATTCCCTGTGAAAGATGCTGAAAAATATCAAAGGTAATTTTCATATTTTTAATTAAATTTTTTCGTTTGAAAACCAATTTTAACAAAAATAAATACTTGCAGGTTTTTTTCTGAGACGAAGAGATTTTCGCCTCTATTTCACGCGATCACTTGGCACTGTAGTGAAAATGTTAACAACTTAGACCTGGAAAATATTTTGCCTTTGAGAATTGCTGAACAATTTCCATGTAATACTTTATTGCATTTGGCAGCGAAGGGCTTGAAATCGAAAAACATTGAGAGAATTCTGAATCGTGCACTTGCGTCTGGAATTAAAAATATTTTTGCATTACAAGGTGGTGAGTGATAAAAATAATAAATTACTATTTTATTATGATCCTATACTTTTTTCAGGAAGGCACTTTAAATAATCTTTTAAATCATTTATTCTGATTATAAAGGATTCTATATTAAAAATTTTATAAGATTATATTTCGGGTATTGGAATGTTATTTGTCAGGAAAAGATGAGGAAATTTTTAAAATGAAAATCTCGGCCCTCCCTGATATAATATTCTTTTCAGGAAGTTATTTGCCTGGTATTTTTATTCATACGTATTTCCTATTTTTGCAGTTTCTTCCTCGTGATTATTATTTTTTTAGTTAACAATTTTTTATTTGGTTGAAAATTTTACAATTTTGTTAAAAAGTCATCGTTTTTGCTTGAAATTTAACTACTTTGGTAGAAAATTCGCCTTTTCAGTTTAAAAATTTATTTATTTTGGTAAAAATTTAATCTGTTTTTATTAAAATTCGACTGTCCAGTTAAAAATTATTCTTCTTTGGTTGAGGAATCAACTATTTCATTTAATTCAAAAATACATTTTTTGTTTGTTAAAAATTCATCTCTTTGGTTGAAAATTCGTTGATTTTTATAATTTATTCTTTATTTTTGGTCAAAAGTTGATTAAAAAATTTTTTAAATTCTACTACTTGAGCAGAAGTTGAATCACCTTGTTAAAAATTTATTTTTTGGTTGAAGGTTCATCTATTTAGTTGATAATTAAACTATTTTATTGAAAATTCTTTTTTTTTAAATAACCTTTTTCAACTAAAAATTTAACCTTTCTATTTTTTGTTTAAAAACTAGCTTTTTTAGTTGAAAACTCAACTATTTGTTTAGAAATTCATGCATTTGGTCGAAATTTCATCTTTTTGTTTGAAAAATCAACTATTTGGATGTTCAATTATTTTATTAAAAATGTAACTATGTTGTTGAAGTTGATTCTTTTTTGTTTGAAAATTCGACGATTTGGTTAAAAATTCATCTTTCTAGCTTGAAAATTTCACCATATTGTTGAAAACTTAATTATTTTGTTCAAAATTCAACTTTTCCTGATGAAAATTCAACTGTTCTTGGTTGAAGTCTAAACTTTTTTTTTAAATTTAACTGATTGGATGAAAATTCATTTGTATGGGTAAAAAATGCCAGTGTTTGTTTCAAAAAATTAATTAGTTTGTAAAAAATTGAATTTTTAAAAAAGTTTGAAGTATTTGATTAAAAACTCATCTTTTTTGGTCAAAAATTCAACTTTTTTTGTTAAAAATTCAATTATTTTGTTAAAAATTAAATTATTTTCTTAAACATTTTTTTTCTTAGTCTGAAATAGTTTTCGTTTAGAATTATTCTTTTTTTTTTTTTGAAAATTCCATTTTTGGGTTGAAAATTAATCTTTTTTGTTTGAGGATTCGTTTCTTTAAGTTGATTAATTTTTTTTTAACATCTACAATTACATTATTCTTGTAACTATTTTTTTAAAATTTATCTCTGATTGAAAATTGGTTTTTTCAATTAATTATTTTAACTGAAAATGTAATGGTTGAAAATGGAACTATTTTATTAAAAGTTGTTTTTTTTTTTGTTCAAAATAACCTCTTTTAACGGAAAAATTTAACCTTACCATTGTTGGTTACAAATTTATTTTGTTAATTTCAAAATTCAACTATCTGCATCAAAATTTATGCATTTAGTTGAAAATTAAGCTTTTTTCTTTTAAAACTCGACGATTTGGTTAACAATGGATCTTTGTAGGTAGAAAATTCATGATTTTAGTTAACAATTCACTTTTTTATTA
Organism: Druon quercuslanigerum; assembly: GCA_010014905.2. Classification (NCBI taxonomy): domain Eukaryota; kingdom Metazoa; phylum Arthropoda; class Insecta; order Hymenoptera; family Cynipidae; genus Druon; species Druon quercuslanigerum. The sequence continues at coordinate 20,474 of JAAAKG020000188.1, forward strand.
AATATTTGAATGTCTGTGACGGAATCAATACGACGATCCGGCAAAAGTCTCGTGCACCCTCAGGACACGGAATGACCCAAGGATGACTGCCTTCTGCAGTTTTCCCGCAAGTGTTTTAGCATATTGTTCACACGCATGGATGCTTTTTCAGGCAATTAACCAGTGAAAACTTGGCACCTCCAAGAGCGCCGATGATAAGGACGAATAATTTAACAGAATATTCCGGGTACAGTCGTCGCAACTCCCTTACCTCTCTTACTTTTCATTCTCCTTGGCTATAATGTTTTCGTCAGCTGGTGCCGAACATTCGATAATGAACATGGTTCGCTTCTCGTAGTCAAGGAGAACTATGTCAGGCCTCGAGTGTGGAACAGAAGCAATTGTCGAGAATGTAAAGTTCCAGTATATGCAGCACTTATCATTCTCGGCAATTGACTATATTTCCCTAGGAGTGTTTAGCGGAGCGATATTAAGATTAGTGCCGTAAGAGTGATAGAGATGGTAATAAATCACTCTTAGTGCCCCATTGTGTCTTTGGATGTAGGACGTTCCTGCATTAGTTGGGCAACTAGATAGTATGTGTCCTAGATGTTCGGGTTGTGCATGGCCCGCCCTGCTGCTATCATCGGGAATGTCTTGACTCAAAATGTGGCGACGGCAAAAGTTCGCTCACACGACATTGACTGATCCTCCACATTTCTGTGGAAGATGCTGTGCATCCTCTTATCGAGGAGCTGTTCCTGGAAGTTTTTCTCCTGTGTTTTCTGAATCCGGGCTTTCAGGAGTGAGTACTCGAGATAGATAAGATTTGATGAATTCTGCTCACTCCTGATACTGAAGTTAATTCCGAGTGTTTCAGGAGCCTCCTCCGCTGCTTTGTACAGAAACGCTCCTTTGCCCACTTCTTCATGCTTTCTGACTATTTTAAGAAGAAGATCTCTTCCATTTGCGACTTTATGTGCTGTACCCAAAATAATCCTGTTGTGAAGACATTCAATATTCAATATTCCGCGACCACCTTGATGGCGTGAGATGTAGCCTCGTGGAACAGAAGACTTAAGATGCATGCTTTTGTTTATGTGCATAATCTTTCGTATCCCGATATCAAGAGATCCGAGCTCGTTCTTCGTCCATGGAACCACTCCAAATGAATAGAGTACTACCGATACGGCAAGCATGTTCGTCGCAGATACTTTGTTCCTCGCCAAAAGTTCGAAAGACCAAATCCTGATTGCGGCTCTGTGGCACGCCCAGGTACGTATAAGTCTCTCCAGCGCAAAAGTGTCGTATAGCGCTTCTATCGACGGGCTCAGGGTCTTCAGAGATGCCACGACTGCCTATTAATTTTTGTTTACCATTTTCAGCAAAACCCCTTGGTACAGGGATCCTCTATCCGCAACCTGAGGAAGCGTTCAGTGGCATCGCGGCATCTCTGAAGACCCT
>JAAAKG020000199.1:0-21915 GCA_010014905.2 Druon quercuslanigerum
TTCGAAATCTGTGATGAAAAGAAAAATGTACGTTTCACAACATTTTGTGTAACCTCTTAAAAGTGCATGGCCCATACAGTGGCCAAAGAAATGTGTTTTTTAAATTTGCAAACCAGTAGTTACTACTTTTCTTCTTGGAACAGCAACATATAAACAATTTTTAAATGGAGAAACAATTCACGCACCAATAACACACGGATATTTATAAAGATCATTTCCTGATTTCTGGGATCGAATTAGGCCGCGGCAAATGCCAAGAAATAGTATTATAAAATTCTTATTGTTACAAATCTCCTTATTGAAAACACTTTATTAAGTGAATTTAATATAAACACAGCTCGCAATAGCAACAGTTCTTCGTAAAAGTTTATTACTGTTTTTATATTGAAGTTTCTTGTAGAAACTTATGTATTATATATCCTACAAAAAATTACAGTAAAACGCGTAAGTCGAAACGTTTAAACAGATTCTAAAAGTATTATTTGTGAAAATTTATATTTTTTTCTGTTCGAATTTGTATGTTTTCTCGAAAAACTACTAGTATTTGTAACGTAATTTTGAATACAGTTTTACAATATTTCAACTTTGGTGAAATGTTGTAATGTTTTGTAATTTTCTACAATAAATTACGTGAAATTAAATGTTCCTATGATATACTGACCAAAAAATGTTTATTTTTTTTTGTGGAATCAACTTGAAATTTTGTTGTCCAAACACCTTTCTCTTATATTTTTCACAGTGACCAAAAAGTGGTAATTATGAAAACAATTTTTATAAACAAATTCATATTTTGACCATTTTTTCATGAATATACTTCATTTTGTTGCGGAATCATTTCAAAATTTCTTGCAAACGAATCCTGGCTCTCATATTTTTTATAGTGACCTGATAAAAAAATATATGATAACGAATAGTCTTTTGCAAGACATTTCGCATTGATTCTGAAAAAATTAAACCTATTAATGAAAAAATGGTCAAAATGTGCATTTATTTATAAACATTGTTTAAATAGTTTGCAATCATTAGCTCTTTTTAACTAATTGTAAGCGTACATCATCGCTAATCATTGCGAATCATCACAAAATATCCTTTGGTAATTAATTTGTTTACAATATTATTAACAATTTTCTTTGTTACTAGTACCTACTGAAATTTATTTTTAGTTAGTTATAACATTAATTTATTACCTTTTTGAATGAACTTAAAAGTCTTAGAAGAAATGGTATCACGACAAATTTTAGCAACAAAAAGTTGTAACTTTTCTGTTAAATAATAAATTTATGTTAAGTGGAAATAATCAGCTTTTGAAAAAATATTGCATTTTAATGAATGAGGGCTTATTTTTTCGGGAAAACAATCTCCACAACTCTGCTGTTTCTAATTTTGAAAGTGAAGTTTTCAACGGGTTTCTATGGCTTCTTCTGTGATTGTAAATCGGTAGAACAATTTTTTTATGAAAATTTTTTTTAAACAAATAATTTCATTTTAGAATTATTTTGTTATTTTTAAAATTGGAAAAGGCAGAGGTGTAGAGAATGTTTTCCCAGAAAAAATAGGCCGTCATTCATTAAAATGAAATCATTTTTCAAAAATTAATAAGAAGCGACCGTCCTGATATTATTATCAGACCGTTCGTTTTTATTTTTGTTCAAAGTTATTTTTTTAACTGAAAATTAACCTATTTTGTTGAAAGTCGAATTATTTTAAAAATCTAACTATTTTATTAGTCATCTAAAATCATCTTTCCTGCCTGAAAATGGACTTTATTCTCGAAAATTCCACTCTAATCTAAAAAATTTTACTTTTTGGCTTGAAAATTCATCTGTTTAGTTCAGAATGCAACTACACCAGTGACGCGTTTTAGTATCCCCCTATTTCGTAATTCCTAGAACTGCAGGCAGCTTCTCAGCGCGCAGGGCGAGAGACGGTGGTTACTGACACTTCGGAAGGGCTGCAGTACGCGAGTACTCAGACGAGTATATTGCGCAATAGTATGCATTCCAATTAAAAACTGTTCCGGCGGGCCTATCTCTTTACGTTTTGAATGCCCCGATTCATCAACAAGGCTATATGCTGAAAACCCCTGATACTATTACTAAAGCGGAAGTTTAGTGTACTAAATTTTTTTTCTGTCGACAATATTAGGCTTTAATGTATCGATCCGTATTTAAATTTGATATCTCGATCAGAGAAGTGCCACGTGTGGCGTTAGGGCAGACCCCCCACCCGCCCGTGGAAGTGTGACGTAATTGGACGACGCTCTCCCCACTCTCTCCCTCTCCCCCACTCCCTCTCAGTTTTATAAAGGCCCCGGAGGATTATAAAATGTTTTTATTCGGATTCGACGTCTCGCTGAGTAAGAAGTTTTTTTTTGCAATTTAGGCTGATTCAGGAGCAGCGGAGCCGTCCGGTGAAAGCCAGACAGACGTCGCAATCGTTGCGACAAGCATTCATCGATGGGCAAATACTAGTCGAGTGTGTCGCACTACGTGTTTCGCACGCCAAATGCTTAGCATTAAATCTCTCTTCTCTACTCGTACTCACTTACTCGTACTTTCCAGGTTACGACTCTTTATCTCTCCCCCCCCCCCTCACGTTCTCTCTCTCTCTCTCTCTCTCTCTCTCTCTTTTCTCTCTACTTGTTTTTTTTCAGCCGCCCTCCCTATCGATTATAAACAGTCTCCCGCTTCTAAGCACACACCATACTCGAGTCCACGTAATTAGGGTCGGGGACATTCAACAACTCAACACAAAAAGATTTTTCTTTTTTTCTTTTATTCTTTGTAGCACCGGATTTAGGACACTTATTATTCAGTAGCTTTTTACCTTCATCAGTCCTCGCACTACTTTATGACGTACAAAAAAGTTTTTTTTCTGTTCCTTTAAAAAGTAGTCAAAAGTCAAATATTTAAAATACTAAGAACATTGTGCGCGCTACAAGCGCACTAATTTACCTTTCTTTAGGAAAAAAATAGGTTTATTTTTTAACATTTTTTGCCGATTTTACAGAAAATATTATGATTTGAGTACATTGCATGCAATTTACAGAAGTTTCCTTATTATTTTTTTTCGCTTATTTACAATTCTTTCAATTTGCCAGATTATTTTTTTCATTGACAAGGTAGAATTAAATTCGGCTAATCACGACATGTTTGTCACATAAATGTATGAAATTGTTTCGTTTTTATTTCAAAATTTCATTTTTTAAATTCAAGAATAAGAAAAATGCAAAGAAATTTATTTTTTGATATAATAATATATAATAATATAATATAATGATATACTATACCACATTTATATTGTTAATTTATTTACGATAAAATTTATCATAATATTTGTTAAAAATTCATTTTTCTGTTTGATGAGACATCATTTTAGTGTCTTGTTGAAAATTTGTCTTTTTCGCTAGAAAATTAGTCTTCTCGATAAAAATAAAAATTAATTTGAAAATTAACTTTTTAACTTGAAAATTTCACTATTTTCTTTAAAAGTTTATTATTTTAATTAAAAATTAATTTTTTGAGAAAGTCATTATTTTTTTAATTAAAAATTAAAATTTACAGTTGAAATATAAATTATACCTTTTGCTGTGGATAATTCATTTTCTTCGATTAAAAATTCATCAATTGTTTAAAAATTGAACTATTTTCTACAAAATTCATCCACTTGGTTGCAAGTTGTACTCTCTTGTTAAAAATTAATCTTTTTTTGGTAAAAAAAAGAATTCCTTTGTTAAAATTGTATGTTTTGGTTAAAGATTCCACTATTTGTTTCAAAATTTTTTTTTAATATTTGTCTTTTTTGGTAGAAAATTAGTTAATTCGATTGAAAATGAAAATATTTTATTGAAAATAAAATTTCTAACTAGAAAATTTAACTATTTCATATAAAGATTTATTATTTTAGTTAAAAATTACTTTTGTTGAGATAGTCATTTTTTTTTAAATTAAACATTAAAATCTACAGTTAAAATATGAATGATACCATTTTCTGTTGATAATTCTTTTTTTTTGTTCAAAATTCATCAATTGTTTGAAAATTGAACTATTTTTTACAAAATATATCTTTTTTGTCAAAAATTCATCAACTCGGTTAAAAATTGTACTCTTTTGTTGAAAATCAATTTTTTCATGGCAGATAATTAATTTTTGTAGAACAAGGAATGGCTTTCTTAAAATTTTATTTTTTTAGTTGAAGATTTATAATTTTGGATGAAAATCTCACTATTTGTTTCAAAAATTCGTGTTTCTTGCTGAGGATTTGTCTTTTTTAGTAGAAAATTAAATTTCTAACTAAAAATTTCAACTATTTTAGTTAAAGGTTTATTATTAAGTTAAAAATTAGTTTTTTTGAGAAAGACATTATTATAACAATTTTTTTAAAGTTTATCTTTTTGGTAAAAAATGTATCTTTTTTGTCAAAAATTCATCCAGTTGGTTAAAAATTGTACTCTTTTGTTGAAAATCAATTTTTTCATGGCAGATAATTAATTTTTGTAGAAAAAGGAGTTTCTTTGTTAAAATTTCATTTTTTGGTTGCAGATTTATAATTTGATATGAAAATTGTCTTCTCGATTGAAAATTTAAATATTTTGTAGAAAATTAAATTTTTTTGGTAGAAAATTAAACTTCTCACAAGAAAATTGAACTATTCAAGTCAAAGGTTTATTATTTTAGTTAAAAAAATTGGTTGTCATTATTGTTTTAATTAAAAATTAAAATCTGTTTTCGTTGAAATATCAACTATGACTTTTTCATTAGGAATTCATCTTTTTAGCTTAAAAAGGAGCTTCTTTATTAAAATTAAATTGTTTTGAATAAAAATTTATAATTTTAGATGACAAATTCATTCCAATTAGAATAATATGCAAAAGTTTTATATCCCGAAATTTACTGTGATTTAGACCGAATCCAAAATTACAAATAATGCTCAAAATTTCCAAAAAATCTTTTTTAGTAGAAAATTCATTTTTAGTCCCTGCAGCCCCCAATTAAATAGGAATAAAAAAAATTCTTAAAAAATCGTCCCTGTTTTTTGAACCTGTTTTTTGAACACCCAAAAGTTCCCAAGTTAGCAACTCATTTGATTGATAAAGAGTACTAATGTGCTGACGCAATGAATTTCGTGTATTTATAAATCGGCAAGAGTCACTCTTGCTAACTTGGCAAATGCCACTTAGTCAAATCACATGAGGCAAGCGGTCACTAACCAGTAACATGTCAATCCATTTTTTTTTTCTTTTGCAATTACCATTTGGTCTTTTAAGCTGCTAAATAAATTAATAAAAAAAAAGTCACGATTCTGCAGGCCCACATCTGTGGCATTTAAAGCTGAAGGACATACACGTGTATAAAATTTAATTAATTTCAGACGAGACGTACCCAGTTCAAGATTACTTTTCCACACCAAAATTGATAATTATAATCTTGTATATATACAATATTTCTCGTTTGTAAAAGGGAAGTAGACATAAGCTGCTTAATTTTATAACAAAAAGACAAAATTTAAAAAAAATAGGTTTATTTTTATATAAATAGTTGAATGTTCATCTGAAGTTATGAATCATCAAAGCAAAATATGAAATTTTAAGAAAGGATTTCCTTTTTCAACCAAAATTAAATTTCTACCAAAAAAGACGGATTTTCAAGAAATTTGTTAAATTTTCAAGCAGAGGGATCAATTTTTCATTAATGATTGATATTACAAATATAACATATTTTTGTTTTTAATTGCAAATAGTTAAATTAAACCAAAAAAGACGAAGTTTTAAGAAAATATGTTAATTTTATACCAAATTGTGGGATGTTCATCTAAAGTTATCAATCACCAAAGAAAAATATTAAATTTTAACAAAGAACATTCTTCTTCAATAGAAATTAATTTTCTACCACAAACGATGAATTTTCATAAAAATTTTTAATTTTTAAACCAAAAGTAGATATCATAACTAAAAATGTTTTTAATTTTTAATTCAAAAGATTTGAATTCAACCGAAAACAACTAAAATTTAACAATATATATTAATTTTTAACCAAGTAGTTGAAAATTTATCTAAAGTTATGAATCATCAAACAAAAATATGAAGTTTTAAAAAAGGATTTCCTTTTTAAAAAAAAACTTAATTTTCTACCAAAAAATTTTTTAACAAATTTGTTAAATTTAAAAATAAAGGAATGAATTATTAACTAATAGTTGATATTGCAACTAACAAAACTTGAAACATGTAATAATTAAAAACTGTTGAATTCAGGCAAAAAATACGATTTTTTTACAAAATATATTAATTTTTAATGAAATAGTAGAATGTTCATCTAAACTTATGAATCATAAAAAATATGAAATTTTGACATAGGACTTCCTTTTTCAACAGAAATTAATTTTCTACCAAAAACGATGAATTTTTAACAAAATTGTTAAATTTTCAACTAATGCTTGATTATTACAGCTAACATTTTCAAAAATATTTAAATAAAAAGAATGGAATTGAACAAAAAAACGAAGTTTTAATAAAATATATTAATTTTTAATCAAATAGTGGCATGTTCATCTAAACTTATAATTCATAAACAAATATGAAATTTGAACAAAGGACTTCCTTTTTCAACAGAAAATAATTTTATACCAAAAAAAAAGAATTTTTAACAAATTCGTTAAATTAAAAAAAAAGGAATGCATTTTTAACTAATAGTTGATATTGGAACTAAAAAAATTTTAATTTGTAATAATTAAAAACTGTTGAATTCAACCAAAAAATACGATTTTTTTAATAAAATATATTAATTTTTAACGAAATAGTAAAATGTTTATGAAAACATATTAATCGTAAAAAATATGAAATTTTGACATAGGACTTTCTTTTTCAACAAAAATTAATTTTCTACCAAACAAGACGAATTGTCAACTAATAGTTGATATTACAACTAAAAAATATTTTTATTTTTTATTACAAGCAGTTGAATTTAACCAAAAAAAGACGAAATTTTAACAAAAATATTTTCATTTTTAATGAATCATCAAAGAAATTGTGAAATTTTAACAAAGGACTTCCTTTTTTAACCAAAATAAATTTTCTACCAATAAATATGAATTTTCCAAAAAATTGTTCAAATTTCAACTAAGGGTATGAATTTTCAACCAAAAACGTGAGTTTTAAAAATATGAAATAAAAAGATAAAGTTTTAACAAAAGACTTCAACTTTCAACCATATACTTGAATTTTCTACCAAAAACGATGAATTTTCAATCAAATTATTAAATGCTGAATCAAAGGGAGGAATTTTCTATGAAACAGCTAAATTTTTAACAAAAAAATTAATTTCTTACAAAATCGTGTAATTTAAAAAAAAATTGAACTTTTAACCAAATAACAAAATTCTTAACCAAAAACGGTGTAAACTAGAATAGTTCATTTTTTAGTTTAAAAAAATTTTTTCATCAAAACAAAAAGAAATTTTCAACTAAAAATTATAAATCATCAACAAAAAAAAGATTTTTTAACAAAGGAGTTCAACTTTTCACATGATAATTAATTTTATAATAAACAAAAGGAATATTCAATAAATAGTTATATTATATATTATATAAAATAGTTTTTTAATAAATTAAAAACAACAAATTCAATAAACAAGACGAAGTTTTAACCAAATGTTTTAATTTTCAAGTTAAACATGAAAATTTGGTACAAAACGGTTATAATTTTCAACCGGAAGCTACGACTTTATCAGAAAATTGATGAATTTTAATTTTGAAACTAATAGTTTTTTTTAACCAAAAGAAGTAATTTTTAAACCGAAAGATTTTTTTTCTGCCGCAGAAGACGAATTTTGAATAAAATAAATAAGTTTAAAAAAGGGATAAATTTTTTTACAAAGAGAAGAATTTTTAGCCGAGAAAATTATTTCTACACGAAGAAGACAACTTTTTTAAACAATAGTTTACGCAATAAACCACTGAAATAAAAATGAAATAAATGTAAAAAATTATTAGAAAATGTTATATAAATGAATTGGGCAATTAACTTTTTTTCATTTTCAAATAATTTTCAGTCAAAACAGATCAATTTTTGTCAGCTGCGTGAGGGGACCATCGCCCGAAGATTATCTTTCTGGAAACTTTATTTTGTTCAAAAAATGTTTCTTTAGATTTACATCGTTAAATATTTTTCATAATTTTTTTTTCTGTATCTGGTTATAGGCAGATATTTAAAAATGCCAGCACAATAAATAACTGAAATAAAAATAAATTATGCGATTGAATAAATTATTCACAGTTAATATAGAAATTACTTGACAAATTAACTCTTTCCTTTTTTCACACATTTTCAACCAAAAAATTCCGCTGTCGCGGAATTGACGATCCTCGAAAAGCTCTCTCTGCAGATGATTTTTTTTTGTTTTTAAAAAGTCTTTTTTTAGATTCAAGTATTCTTTCTGGATTTGACTGTTTGCAGATATTTACCAATCTTAGCAAATAAATAAATTAAACAAAAATAAATGACGCCATTGAATAAATGATTTCCAGCTCAGTAATTCGAATTGATCAAACCGTCTAAGATGAATTCATAATTAGCACTGCGCACTGGTCAGGGTTACCGGTACCACTTTGGCTGCGTGAGGGGACGCGTAGTTGGGAACTAAATAAATTTTTTTTTTCAAAAAGTTTTTCTTTAGATTCAAGTATTCTTTCTGGATCCTTATTGTGTGCACATATCTACGAATTCTAATGCAATAATTAACTGAAATCAAAAACAATAAAGTGATTTATTAAATGATTCGAAGTTTTTATTCAAATTAATCAACCAATTATCTTTCTCCTCCTGTAATGAAATTTTAGCAAAAAAAAGATAAATTGAAAACTAATTTTCCTGGGTCGCCAGGGTTGGCGGCAGGATTTCAGCTGCGTGAGGGGAAAGGTCTCAAAAATTTCTCTTTCTGGAAATGATTTTTTTCGTTTTCAAAAAATGTTTCTTAACACTCCAGTATTCTTTTTGTATCTGATTGTGTGAAGATATCCACAAATTTCAGCTTATAAATATCTAAAACAAAAATAAAGGATGCGATTGAATAAATGATTCGCAGTTGTTATTCGAATTAATTGACCAATTAACTTCTTCCTCCTGCAATTAGAATTTGACCAAGCTTTTCTGCAACCTCGTCCCCTTTTTTGTGTCTCTCTCTCTCTCTCTCACTCTTTCTCATTATTTTCTCAGTACTTAGAAGCCATGAACGCAATTGAGTCGGGTCAGCTAAACTTGAATACCTTTTCTGCACAGTTTATACGGTCGACTGAACACTAACGAACGTTTCCAGCAGTCTCGAACTTCCCAGGGGACGTCCACATCGACTCTTCAGACATTTTTTTTCAATGAATTGCGTAATCGTCTAGACTAGACGATCTCTTTAACGTTCTTATCGTGACGTCAAGGTTGATTCATCGATGAAAGGCTCTCAGCGAGTCTAGAATTAATTATTATCGTCTGAGTTTAAAGTCCGAAACTTTCCTTGTCATTTTCGTTAGAAGCTTTAATCTCTCCCGATTAAGACTTTCAGGATTTACCGAATTAATTTCAATTAAAAACAAGCTCTTTTTATCTATATATTCGTTTAGGCTTTATCGGGATTGCTGAGGATGGAGGAATTCCACAAAATCAGGAAATGCCAGGGAAAGTCTAACTAACAGAGTTAGGGAATTTATGATAACCTGAATTTGAAGGTAATTTTATTATTTTGTCGAAAATGCAAAAATTACGTTGGAAAGTCATTCTTCTTAGATGAAAATTCGACTTTTTGGATTGAAAATTTATTTTTCTGATTGGTATTTGCTTATTTTTTTATTATAAATCATGCAACTGTTGCTTTCAACATTAATCAGTTATGGTTGAGGATTCAAGTAATTTTTTGTAAATTGATCTTTTTTGGTTTACAATTAAAACCTTTTTTGGTTGAAATATCAACTATTATATTTTTCATTGACAATTATTTTTTTGTTTATTAAAAATTCGTATCCTTGATTGCAAACTAATTTTTTTTTATATTAAAAATTAATTTTTTAAATTGAAAATATATTTATACCATCTTTTGTCGAAAATTTGTGTTTTTTAATCGAAATGTAATTTTCTCTCTCAAACATTTATTTTTCTATTAGAAATTTAATTGTTGTATTTGAAGTTGAAAATTTACTTATTTTATGTGTAAATTCCACTATTTTGTTAAAAATTCCTCTTTTTTGTAGAAAGTTAATCTCTCTGGACAAACCTTAATTTTTTCAATTAAAAATTTATTTCTTTCGCTAAAAATTAAAGTTTTTTGAAAATTATTTTCTTGCTATCGAAAACTGATCTTTACCTTAAAGGAGCGCGCACACATCTATGGAAAATGTGGTCGCGGTCAAATTGGCTGAAACTGTAGTATAATGTAGTGTATAATATCCTGATCAAATAAAGTCCTTAGACACTGGGTCCGAAAAACGACAGGTTTCGAGATAGGAGGGACCAAATGTCACTTTTCATGGACACGAGAGAATTTCCACAGACCCTCGAAGACTGTTTGGCACTACGCTCAGGGATCATGCCGAACTTTCTGTTCCTTTGATATTTTGAAGTTTAGTATCCCCCAATAATAATGTTGTATCATTAAATAAAATTGTATAATAATGTCACTTTTCATGGACGCGTGAGAATTGCCACAGGCCGTCGAAGACTGTTTGGCACCACGCCCAGGGATCATGCCGAACTCACTGTCCCTTGGATATTTTTTAGTTCGGGATACCTAAAAAATAATATCTATGCCTAAAAGTCGACGAGAGAATATTTTACCGTCGATTTTAAATCGTATGTCGCTTTTCATATCAGATGAGAAGAGTCACAGCGACCAGAGAGGACTGTTTGGCACTACGCTCAAGGATCATTCCGAACTCACTATCCCTTGGATGTTTTGTAGTTTGGGACCCCCTGAACAATAATGTCGATGTCTAAAGGTCGATGAAAGGATACTTTTCAGTCAGTGTTGTTTTATGTCGCTTTTCATGCAAATGAGAAGAGTTGCAGCGACGATAGAGGATTGTTTGGCACCACGCTCAAGGATCATTCCGATCTCTCTGTCCCTTTGAAGTTTTGCAGTTTAGGATCCCCCAATAATAATATCCATGTTTTAATGAGGAGAAAAGGATAATTTACATGGGTGTTGTACCAAAGTAAAGTTTGGCACTACGCTCAGGGATCATACCAAACTCACTGCCTTTTGAATATTTTGTAATTTGGGATCCCCTAAAAAATAATATCCATGTTTAAAAGTCGACGAGAGGATAATTTTTCATCAGTGTTACATCGTATGTCGCTTTTCATGTAGATGAGAAGAGTTACAGCGACCACAGAGGATTGTTTGGCACCACGCTCAGGGGACGTTTCAAACTCACTGTTCCTTGAATATTTTTTATTTTGGGACCCCCTGAACAATATTATCCATGTCTAAAGGTCGAGAAAAGGATACTTTTCCATCGGTATGGCATCGTATGTCGCTTTTCATGCAGATGAGAAAAGTCACAGCGACCAAAGAGGACTGTTTGGCACCACGCTCATGGATCATTCCGACCTTACTGTTCCTTGAATATTTTGTAGTATGGGACCCCTGAAAAATGATATCCATGTCGAAAGGTCGAAGAAAGGATATTTTACCGTCGATGTTGTATTGTATGTCGTCTTTCATACAGATGAGAAGAGTTACAGCGACCACAGAGGACTGTTTGGCACCACGCTCAGAGATCATGCCGACTTCTCTCCCTTTGATATTTTGTAGTTTAGGATCGCCCCAATAATAATATCCGTTAAGTAAACGTCTCATGCACACTAGTTGAGTTCCACGGACCCTCTAGGACTGTTTGGCACCATGCGCAGGGATCATGCCGAACTCGCTGTCTCTTTGATATTTTGTAGCTTAGGGCCTCCTGATCGATAATATTTATGTCATGCCCAACTCTCTGTTCATCCAATTAAGAAAAGAAATCCGGGTAATCAAGACAGTATCAACACGATATGAGTGCATGATCCTGCCAATTAAGGCAACACCGGAGTATTATCCAGCCACTTAAGGCAAGATTAAAGAATGGTCAGGTAAATAATACCAATATTCTGGTATTTTTTATCCAGTTAAGGCAAGATTATAATGCGATCTAGCTAATGAAGGCAAAATCGTTAAGGGTTTAAACCAGTTATAGCAACATTGATTTATGGTTTGGTATCGGATGACGCTCTGGCCAGCAAAGTCAGCAATGATAATTAGTTTGCTCAAACAATACGAGTTTTGGTATATCATTCTACTGTTCCCTTTGACCCGCATCCGCGATATTATTAATCATAGATCTGCTTAGATACTTCACTGCTGGCTGATGGCACATGTATCCTAAATAACCTAATATGCTTGCTACATTTGCATCTGATCTGACTGTCCTCACCCCAGTTTTGCAAGTACAGTAGTACCTCAATATTTGTCCATTGTTTTGTGCTTCATCCAGATGTAGCTCTTGATCATCGGCTCCTTGAACCATCTTATCTTCTACATTAGATATCCAGATTTGATATTTCTTTGCGCATCTGAAACGAGAATACACTCGCACTCTGATTAAACCCGGTTCATTGACAAGTTCATCCAACTCGAAATCTTCCATTCGCTCCCTATCAAACGTATCTTGGATGTAAACTTCTGCTAGATAGATTCCTGATAGATTCCAGTCTAGGGAAATGAGGTACTTGGTGTTTATTAAGATGAATCCATCTGGCATTCATGGTATCCAGGTTGTCAATTGTACCTCTGACCTGGATGACGTTGGGTTCACGTAATTTTCGTAACATTGTTTAGGCTAAGTCTATGGTCGCAGCCATATTTATGCAAGAAGGTTACTTGTTTAGGATCGCTCTAGCAATACGGTAAAAATCGCTGATGTTAATGGCATGGTTCATGTTCATGAGATTTCCGAAGAACTTAAAAAGAGATTTTATGTGGCCATTTCGTGCCTCTACGATCCACCTTGTCTTAGTGATCAATCTTGAGTCATTTCCTTTTTCTATATCAAATTGTCTTTGTCCAAGAACTAACAGAGATGGCATTTTATGGTTAATGCCAAGATTTTCAAAAAGCGGTAGGGCATCACGATAACCATGGTCCACAATGATAATGTCATCGTTTTCGAACCATTCTCGCAGCCCATTAACATCGATTTCGAATTCAGTAGTAAGCATGGCAGCATCGTTATTTCGAGAATCAGAAAAGTGGGACCCACGAATATCCAAAATATAGTCGTCTGGAGCTACAACTAAGTCTGGCTTAATTAAGTGACGACCTTTATGAACGTAGTATGTTTGCCTGAGTGCTCTGAAATTGCTGAGTTTATGGATATATAGATAAGCTCCATCTATATAGGCAATCACTTTTGGAACTTCAGAAGTGGGATTATAAGTTCATTTACAAAGTCCGTTACATGTCTCTGCATATACTGCTCCCGTGTTATAGCCGTCAACCCTATGTTGTTCGGAACCAAACGTGTCATCAAAGATCTTCTCACAATAGAAATCATGAGCCTCACATTTTGCCTACTATCGTATCCAAAAATAACTTTTAAAAAGTCATCCCGCAGCCCTTGGCGAAGCTTACACAAAAACATCATCAAATCCTTTTTACTAATGCGGCGATATACCCATCGATCTTGTACAGTAGGGTGGTCCAAAAATACGTGGCAAAATTTTTTTTGCATGCTACAGGGCAACGATCACCCCCTATTTAATTCAAAATCCGAAAAAATAAGTACTTTAATTTTTATGTTTTTATTTTTGTTTATTTTAACAGGTGCCTTGACTTGAAGTTTCACATATAAAATGCATGGAGAAAAATCACTTTTTTGAGTTTTTAGAATAATTTTTTAGAATTTGACAAGATGTGACGGGAAAATATGGGGGCCTGTAAAGAATTATCCAAAGAAGAATTTCATGTATCAGACTTATAGGTTAGATACCCCTAACACACCCCCATGAGTACCTGAAAACTACCCTAAAACCAAAAATGTCAATTCTTCATGAAATCGACATTTTGTACACTGTATTCTCATCTTTTTTTTACCTAAAATTATTAATATTGGTCTAGTAGAATATTTATTATCATCAGTTAATTAATTTTTAATTATTCAAATATATGGGATTTGTTTAAATAATTTTTGTTCGAAAATTTGTTTTTTTCCTCCTGAAAATTATTACTATTAGTCTAGTGGAATATTTAATTACATTGTTTATTCAATTTTTTATTGTTTAAACTCATGTATTTCGTTAAAAATTTTTTATAGTGAATAAAAATTTATTAGTTTAGTTAAAAATTTATTTCTTTAAATAATAATTTAACTATTTATTTGAAAATGCAGGTTTTGTTTTAGTTGAAAATTAATTTTTTTTCAACTGCGAATGTAACTATTTCATTTTATTCTGAAAAATTATCCTTCGATTTGACAATTCATGCATTTTTTTTGAAATTTTTCTTTTTTGATAAAAAATTCAGCAAAATTAAATTATTTGGTCAAAAATCGGTTATTAATTTATTGATTTCCTTGAAAATTAATGTTTTCTATCAAAAATTAATTTTCTTGATTGAAAAATTCTCTATCAAGATTTTTTGAAAGTTTATCATTTTTTGATTGAAATTTCATCTTTATGGTTTAAGATTCAGCTGTTTACTTAAAAACTGATCTGTTTCGTAGAAAAATTATTTCGTTTTGATCGACAATTTATTTTTATACGGAAATTTTAAATAGTCTTTTCTAAGTCGAAAATGTACTATTTTATTGAAAATGTGTCTTTCTTGTAGAAAAGTAATTTCTTTTCTTGTAAATTTAACTATTCTGTTAACAACTATTTTTTTGTTAAACATTTATTTTTTTATTGAAGATTTAACCATTTTTTTGTTCGTTGAAAACTTTTTTTTCATTGAAAATTTATCTTGTGGGAAACTCAACTATTTAGTAAAAATTAATTTTTTTTCGTCGAAAATTCAAAATTTTAAGTAAAAATTAATTTCTCTGGTTTCAAATTTACCTGTTTGGCTGAAAATTCGTTTACAGTTTTTTGAAAATTAATTTTTTTAACTAAAAATGTTCCTATTACATTTTTGCTTAAAAATTTATTTTTCAGTTGAAAATTAATGTATTTTTTTTTAAAGTTTGTATTTTGTGGTAGAAAATTCATCTTTTGGGTACAAAATTTAACTATTTAGTAGAAATTCATTTTTTATTTTTTTTATTTGAAGATTCATGATTATAGTCAAAACTTCATTTCTTTGGTTAAAGATATATCATTCAGTACAAAAAGTATTTCTGTGATTGAAAATTTAACTATTCAGTTGAAAACGCGCGTATTTTAACTGAAATTATTTTTTTAAACTAAAATTGTAATTATTTTACTGTTACTTAAAAAATTTTATTTTTTAGTTGAAGATTAATTTATTTTGTTAGAAAATTTACATTTTGCTTTTTATCCTTTTGGCTTGAAAATTTTACATTTTGAGTAAATTTTTTTTCTTTATTAAATGAATTATCTCGGTTCAAAATTAAACTCTTTTGTTTGTTAAATTCTCTTTTTTGTAGAAGATGTAACTATTTTGTAGAAAATTTCGTTTTTTCTTGATTGAAAATTAATTTTTTTAACTAAAAATTTTATTCTTCTATTTTTTGTTAAAAATATATCTTTTCGAATTTAAAACGAAACTATTTGGTTGAAAACTCAGTTGGATCTCCTATCAAATTCTTTTTGCCTATTTTGACTAAAAGCGTTTTAAATAAATTTAAAAAAAAAACATTTTTTTTCTTTCAGTGTCACCTAATATAGTTTTATACCTTATCACTAGTACGTGCATTTCATATAACTTATTATGCGTTTTTCAGATTTTACTATCAGTTAAAAAAATTTCATACAAAAAATATGTAGTGCAAGATGATTCGTAAAAATCAAGGTCTCGACCCTTATCAGTAGCAAGTCTAGCCGATTTAAAAATTTAAGCTTTTCTGATAATTTTCATTTTTATCTACGGCGAAGTATGCACGTACGTTTATTGTTATGCTTCGAGGAAAAATATTCTAGCTTTTTTCATTTATTTATATTTTTTACTAAAGAAAACAAATATTTAATAATATACGTGAAGCTTAAGCTAAAAGGTCAATTTTCAAGCAAGAAGATTAATTTTCGACACGCAAAAGACGAATCTTTAATCAAACATATACATTTTTAAGGAAAAAAGAAAAATATTTCACCAAGAAAATTAATCTTCTACCAAAAAAGACTAATTTTTTACAAAATATATGAACCTTGCAGATTTTCAGATTTGCAGATTTGCAGTTTAATTTTCAAATAAAAACGATTATTTAAAAAAAACATGGAGCAGTTAATATTTCAACTAAAGATTGTTTCAATTTTAATCAAACAGTTCCTTTTTTAACTGAAAAAAACTAATTTTCAACCAATTTCTACCAAAAATGATGAATTTTACAGAAAAAAGTCATGATTTTTTAACTTCAAAGTTGCATTTTTAACTAAATGAAATAATCTACAATCAAAGATGAAATAGTTCTTGTTTCAACTAAAAAATATTTTAATTTAGAATCAAACAACTCCATTTTTTACATGAAAAAATAATTTGCATACATTTTCTACCAAAAATGATAAATTTTCAACGAAATTCATGAATTTTTAACTTAAAAGTTGAATTCTGAAATAAAAAAGTTAATTTATTATAAAAAAATATAAATTTTTAGCCACTTAGTTGAATTTTTATCTTAAACATTTTACCCAGAAAATAACATTTTAACATAATGGTTTAATTTTTAAGCTGAATTTCAAAATAAAAATGATGAATTTCTAACAGAAAAAATGCGCTTTTAAAAAATTATTTCGAATTTTAAATCACGCATTAGATTTTCAACCGAAAAATAAACTTTTAACAAAAAAGGTAATTTTCTTGAAAATAGTAAAATTTTTATTGAAAAATACATGAATTTTATACCAAGTAGTTAAACTTTTAACTAAAAGAGAAAAATTTTCAAGTAAAAATGTTTTGGGTAACTTTTTAATTTAATTTTTAACTAAAAACCGAAATGAATTTTTATTAAAAAATATAATAACAGACCAAAAAAATTAACTTTCAACCAGAAGTAGTTGGATTTTCTTATTGGTTTCTTTTTGAATTGTAATCACATTAAAGTGGAAAACCAATAAAAAGAGGAAAATGGGAATTTTCAAGAAAACACAGTTGAAATTTCGAGCAAAAAAGGTGACTTGTTAACAAAATTTTTAATTCTGCAAGCAAAAAGTGACATTTTCAACCAAAAAAGCTGAATTCCTAATAAAAAATATTTAAAAAAAGAACTTTCAACCAAAAACAGTTGGATTTTTTTATTGGGTTCTATTTTAATTTAGTTCGCATTAATGTGAAGTTGGCATAAAAAAGAGCAAAACTGGAAATTTGGCTTAAAAAATAAACCTAATTTTCCAGTTTTCACTGCACAATTTTTATTTTTAATCTCTACATTTAAAAACATTTAAAATAGAATTGACAAATATCAAATGTTATGTTTTACGGGATGAAGAATAAAAATTTTCTATCATAGGTTTTAGAATATAAAATTTTTATAAAATTGTAGGAGCATCGTTCCCCTAGAACTTTACATTGAAAATGCGGAAAAATTACGACAAATTTTTTTCATTTTAAGGGGGAAAAATAAAATGATCCCTATCCAGTTTTCTATCTCATATTTCAAAATTTTTTATTTATTTATAAAATAGCGAAAATATATCAAGGAACTTTTTAGGCCTGTTAAATGCGTAAAATATACCGTCTTTTTGACATGCGAAAATTAAAAAAAATATTTGCAGTGAAATAAAAAATTTTATGAAAATATATGAAATATATAGTTGAATAAGGAACAAAAATAAAATTATTTCTAATAGTTATAATTTTTTCTCTGTTTCAGGTGAGTCCGAATTTTCACATCAAATATCATTCAAATGTTGTGTGAGTAAAATGCAATTTTAAAAAATTCGAAGTCTGGTAACTAAACTTTTAAGCCAAAAAATGATTCTAATTTAATATGACCAGTAATTAGATTTTTTTAAAGAATCGTCTGTTTTTAATTTTAATTTTTTTCATGTCCATTTTGCGTAAAATTACTAATGAAGAACTAGATTTCTTTTCCATCCTTAATTAAAGAAGAAAAAGAAAATGTTAAGGGAAAAAATGAAAAAGAAAAGGAAAAGAAACAGAAAAGGAAAAGAAATGAAAAAGAAGAAGAAAAAGAAACCAAAAAGAAAAAAGAAAATGTGAGCCAAAAAGCGGGGTAGTTTGAGTCAGTTTTTAATTTCTTCTTTCCATGTCCATTTTGCATAAAATTACTAATGAAGAAGTAGATTTTTTTCGATCTTAAATTAAAGAAGAAAAAAAAGTAAAGGAAAAAAGTGAAAAAGAAATTGAAAAGAAGCAGAAAAGGAAAAAGTTAGCCGAAAAGTGGGGTAGTTGGGAAGTCTGTTTTTTAATTTTAATTTTTTATTCTCATTTTGCATAAAACTACTAATTTAAAGATAGATTTATATTCGATCTTAAATTAAAGAAGAATAAGAAAAAAAAGATGAAAATAAAAAGAAAAAGTGAGCCGAAAGTGAGGTAGTTTTTTGAGTCTGTTTTTTAATTTTTATTTTTTTATGCTCGTTTTGCATAAAATTACTAATGAAAAAGTACATTTCTTTTCTATCTTGAGTTACAGAAGAAAAAGAAAATGTAAAGGAAAAAGGGGAAAAAATGAAAAAGAAACAGAAAAGAAAAAAGAAAAAGTGAGCCGAAAAGTGGCATAGAAATGAAAAAGAAGAAGAAAAAAAAGAAAAATTGAGCTGAAAAGTGGATTAGTTTGGGTCTGTTTTTAATTTTCATTTTTTTCATGTCTATTTTGCATTAAATGACTGATGAAGAAGTAGATTTCTTTTTGATCTCAAATTAGAGAAGAAAAAAGTATAGGAAAAAAATAAACAGAAAAGGCAAAGAAATGAAGAAGAAAAAGAAACAGAGAAGGAAAAAGTGAGCCGGAAAGTGGGGTAGTTGGGGAGTCTGTTTTTTAATTTTTTTTTTCATGCTGATTTTTCATAAAGTTACTAATGAAAAAATAGATTTCTTCTCAATCTTAATTTAAAGAAGAAAAAGAAACAGAAAAGGGGAAAAAACAAGCGAGCCGAAAAGTGATGTAGTTTGGGAGTGGTTTTTTAATTTTTTTTTCATGCTCATCTTGTATAAAGTTACTAATGAAAAAATAGATTTCTGTTTGGTCATAAATTAAAGAAGCAAAAAAAAAGAAAAACATGAAAAGAAAAAGAAAAAGTGAGCCGAAAGTGAGCTAGTTTGGTAGTCTGTTTTTTAATTTTCATTTTTTTTATGCTTATTTTGCATAAAATTACTGATGAAGAAGTAGATTTCTTTTCCATCTGAAATTAAGGAAGAAAACAAAATGTCAAGGAAAAAGGGAAAAAAGAAAAAAAAGGAGCAGAAAAGGAATATAAATAAAAAAGAAACAGAAAAGAAACATAAATAAAAAAAGAAACAGAAAGAAAAAAGAAAAAGTGAACTGAAAAGTGGGGTAGTTTGGGTTTGTTTTAATTTTTGTTTTTTTCATGCTAATTTGCGTAAAATTACTAATGAAAAGTAGATTTCTTTTCAAACTCCAATTAAAGAAGAAAAATAAAAAATGAAGGAAAAAAGTGAAACAGAAACGTAAAAGGCGGAGAAATATAGAAGAAAAAGAAACAGAAAAGGAAAAAGTGAGCCGAAAAGTGGGGTAGTTGGGGGGCCGTATTTTAATTATTTTTTTTTTCATGCTCATTTTAAGTTAAATTACTAATGAAGAAGTGGGTTTCTTTTTGGCCTTAAATTAAAGAAAAAAAAGAAAATGTAAAATAAAAAAGTAAAAAAATTATAAAGAAAAAGAAGAAGAAAAAGAAACAGAAAAGAAAAATGAAAAGGTGAGCCGAAAAGTGGGATAGTTTAGTAATAGTATTCAGTTTATCTTAGTATTTAGTTTTAGATTTCTTTTCGATCTCCAATTAAAGAAGAAAATGAAAAAGTAAAGGAAAAAAATGGAAAAGAAACAGAAAAGGAAAAAGTGAGCCGACAATTGGGGTACTTGGGGAGTCTGTTTTTTAATTTTGATTTTTTTCATGCTGATTTTTTACAAAAATACTAATGAAGAAATAGGTTTCTTTTCTATCTTAAATTAAAGAAGAACAAGAAAGATTTAAGTAAAAAGGGAAAAAAATGAAAAAGGAAAAGAACAAGAACCAGAAAATGAAAATAAATGAAAAAGAGAAAGAACAAAGAAAAAGGAAAAAAATGAAACAGAAACAGAAAAGTAAATGAAATGAAAAAGAAGGAGAAAATGAAACAGAAAATGAAATAGAAAAAGTGAGCCAAAAAGTGGGGTAGTTTGGGTCTGTTTTTCATTTTGATTTTTTTCACGCCATTTTGCATAAACTTACTAATAGAAAAATATATTTCTTTTTGATCTTAAATTAAAGAAGAAAAAGAAAAGGAAAAACGGAAAAAAAAGAAAAAGAAGAAGAAAAAGAAACAAAAAAGGAAAAGAAATGAAAAAGAAAAAGAAACCGAAAAGAAAAAAGAAAATGTGAGCTGAAAAGTGGGGTAGTTTGCGTCTTTTTTTAATTTTTATTTTTTTCATGTCCATTTTGCATAAAATTACTTATGCAGAAGTAGATTTATTTTCGATCCTAAATTAAAGAAGAAAAGGAAAAAGTAAAGAAAAAAAATTAAAAAGAAACTGAAAAGAAACAGAAAGGGAAAAAGTGAGCCGAAAAGTGGGATAGTTGGGAAGTCTGGTTTTTAATTTTAATTTTTTGTGTTTATTTTGCATAAAATTACTAATTTAAAAATATATTTCTGTTCGACCTTAAATTAAGGAAGAAAAAGAAAAAAACATGAAAAGAAAAAGAAAAAGTGAGCCGAAAGTGAGCGTGAACTAGTTTGGGAGTCTGTTTTTTTAATTTTCATTTTTTTATGCTTATTTTGCATAAAATTACTAATAAAAAAGTAAATTTCTTTTCTATCTTAAGTTAAAGAATAAAAAGAAAATGTAAAGGAAGAAGGAAAAAAAATTAAAAAGAAACAGAAACAAAAAAGGAAAATAAATGAACAAGCAAAAGAAGCAGAAAAGAAAAAAGAAAAAGTGAGCTGAAAAGGGGCATAGTTTGAGTCTGCTTTTAATTTGGATTTTTTTCGTGCTGATTTTTCATAAAATTACTAATGAAAAAATAGATTTCTTTTCTATCCTAAATTAAAGAAGAACAAGAAAGATTAAAGGAAAAAGGGGAAAAATGAAAAAGGAAAAGAACAAGAACGAAAAAAGGAAAATAAATGAAAAAGAGAAAGAAACAGAAAAGAACAAAGAAAAAGGAAAAAAATGAAACAGAAAAAGAAAAGTAAAAGAAATTAAAAAGAAGGAGAAAATAAAGCAGAAATAGAAAATAGAAATAGAAAAAGTGAGTCGAAAAGTGGGGTAGTTTGGGTCTGCTTTTAATTTTGATCTTTTGCACGCTCATTTTGCATAAACTTACTAATTTAAAAATATATATCTTTTCGATCTTAAATTAAAGAAGAAAAAGAAAAAATTCATGAAAGGAAAAAGAAAAAGTGAACCGAAAGTGACCTAGTTTGGGAGTCTGGTTTTTAATTTTAATTTTTTTTTCATGCTCATTTTGCATAAAGTAAATAATGAAAAAAAAAGATTTCTTTTCGATCTTAAATTGAAGAAGAAAAAGAATAAGAAAAGAAAAAGGGAGCCGAAAAGTGAGGTAGTTTGGAAGTCTGTTCAAAAAAAAATTTTTTCATGCTCATTTTGCAT
>JAAAKG020000210.1:0-20208 GCA_010014905.2 Druon quercuslanigerum
AATTCGTCTTCTTTGATAAAAATTAATCTTGTTGTGAAAAAATTCTTCTTTTTAAGTTGAAAATTCAACTTTTTGGTATACAATTCCTGATTTTTTTAATTCGTCTTTTCTGGTAGTAAATTAAACTTTTTGTTTAAAAATTCTTCGTTTTCAGTTGTAAATTCAACTTTTTGGTCCAGAATTCTTAATTTTGTTAATCATTGTCTTTTTTGTAGTAAATTAATCTTTTTGTTTAAAAATGTATATTCTTAGTTGAAAATATAACTTTTTCTTTGAGAACTCTTGAATTTTATTAAAAATTAATCTTTTTGTTAAAAAAATTATTTTTTAGTTAAAAATTCTTCTTTTTAGTTTAAAATTCAACTTTTTGGTTTAGAATTCATAACTTTGTTAAAGATTGTCTTTTTTGGTAATAACTTAATTTTTTGGTTCAAAATTCTTTACTTTTGTTAAAAATTCGTCTTTTGATAAAAATTAATCTTTTTGTTAAAAAAGTATGTTTTAGTTGATAATTCAACTTTTGATTTAGAATTCTTGATTTTTGCTAAAAATTCGCCTTTGTTTAAAAATTCTTCTTTTTAGTTGAAAATTCTTTTTGTTTGAGAACTCTTGAAATTTCTCTAAAAGTTCTTCTTTTTTAGTTATAACTTAATCTTTTTGTTTAAAAATTCTTCTTTTTCAGTTGAAAATTTAATTTCTTGGTTCAGAATTCTCAACTTCTCTTAAAAATTCTTATTTTTTGGTAAAAATTAATCTTTTTGTTAAAACATTATTTTTAAATCGAAAATTCAACTTTTTGGTTTAGAATTCTTGACTTTTGTTAAAAATTCGCCTTCGTTTAAAAATTCTTCTTTTTAGTTGAAAAATCAACTTTTTGGTTTAGAATTTTAAATTTGGTTAAACATTGTCTTTTTTGTAGTAAATTAAACTTTTTGTTTTAAAATTATTCTTTTTGACGTAAAACTTTAAATTTTTGCTTTAGAATTCTTGAATATTGGTTAAAATTTTTCTTTTTTAGTTTTTGGTTGAAAACTCTTGAATTTGATTAAAAATTCGTATTTTTTTATAATAACTTGATCTTTTTGTTCAAAAATTCTTTTTTTCATTAAAAAATGAAATTTTTCGTTCAGAATTCTTGAATTGTGTTAAAAACTAGTTTTTTTTGGGTAGAAATTCATTTTTTCGTTTAAAAATTCTTTTTTTTTTTAGTTGAGACCTTTACTTTTTGGTTAAGAACTCTTAAATTTTATAAAAAATTCATTTTTTTGTTGTTAGTAAAATAATCTTTTTGTTTAAAAAGTCTTCTTTTTAAGTTGTGAATTTTGTTAAAAATTCGTCTTTTTTTATCAAAATTATTCTTGTTGTTAAAAAAACTCACATTTTTCAGTAAAATATTTTTTTTGTTGAAAATTCATTTTTTTTAGTTGAAAGTCAACTTTCTGGTTGAGAATACCTGAATTTGGGCAAAAATGTGTTTTTTTACTAGAAAATTAATCTTTTTGTTAGAAAACTTATCTTTCTTTTCTTTTGAAAATTTAAACTTTTGTTATAACCCCATGTATTTTGTTGAAAATTCTACCCTTTTTTTAATTAATCTTAAAAAATCATCTTTTTAGTTGAAAATTGAACTATTCTGTTAATTTTTTTAAATAAAAATTGAGCTATTCCATTTTTTGGTGTGAATTCATAGTTATTATTGGCAATTCACCAGTTCCGTTGAAATTTCGCCTTTTTTGGTAAAAAATTGAACTGTTTGGTTAAAAATTAAACTGTTTGTTTGAAAATTGAACTGTTTTGTAGTTAATTCGTAAATTGAATGAATTTTGTTTAAAATTTGTCTTTTTTGCTAGAAAACTAATCTTCTTGGTTGAAATTTTTCTTAAGTCTAATTTTTTTTTAAATTCTTGCCTTTCCTTGAAAATTCATTTTGTTTTCTTCAAAATTAAAATTTTCAATTGATGATTTTACCATTCTATTTTTGTTTGAAAAATTCTACTTTTTTAGTTGAGAATTCAATTATTTTGTTGAAAATATATGTCTTTTGTTGAAAAATCATATTTTTTAGTCGAAAATTAATATTCTGGTTTAAAAAATCACCCCTTTGGTTAAAATTTCAATTATTTAATTGAATTTTGAGCTTATGTATGTTAAACTATTGAATTTTTCAGATGCTGAATATGCAAAATCTTTGGAGGCAGAAGAGGCAAAGGCACGTAGCGATTCTACTGTTCCAAACTTAAGCGAAGTAATGGATATGGAATTGGCTTTAGCTGTTTATAATAATGACTTGGTAATTATTTTATTAAAATGGCTATTAATATATTTATTTTTTAACTTTTGCTCTAATTGTTTTGTTTTTGTCTTTAATAATTCCAACAGAAAAAGCAACAAAAAAGGGAAACACCTCAGGATATGGCATCTCGTTTAACTCGTCAAATGTTGAATGAAATGTTCCCGGATACTGATCCCGAAACACTGAGTGAAATTTTAAAAGCACATGATGGAAATTTTAAAGAAACTGTTCAAATTTTGGAAGCCAGTACAGGACGTTCTTTCAGTTCGACCGACACTTTGAATAAGCAAAATAGTCTGATGGTAAAAGTAAAACAACAAAGTTTAGCAAAAGAGGTAATTTTTACTGGAAAAAAGTTAAATTTGTCGAATAAGTTAAATATATAACATAAGTTAAAGTTATTTAACAATTTGTTAATGAAAGTAAATGTAACTAAAAAAAAAAGGTAAATTTCACTTAAACAAAAAACAATAGCTGCTGGACCGGAAATGGGCAGTGAATTTATTTTTAAACCGGGAATTCTGCAAATTTTTAAATAGAAAAATCTATCAAATTACTTAAAATATCAGGAATTTTGTATCATATAATATAATGTAATTAACATTTTTTTGTAGCAACTTTTTTTTTATGTTAATTTGTTAACTTAGATGAATATTTAAAAAAATATTAAATAGTATTGTTTAAAATTGACAATTTTGATTAAAAAATACTTCTTGAATTGTTTAACTTAATTATTTTTAAATTTGAACTGCAGTTTAGGTATTAAAAATAAAATAATCATTGATTTTACACAGTGTTACTGGTTTTGTTAAAAATTAAAGAATTTACCAATTTTAACAAACCTTAACAAACAAACGAATTTTCAAGTAAAATGATGAATGTTTAACCAAAAGAATGAATTTTTAACAAAGTAGTTTGACTTTCAACCAAGTAGTTGCATTTTCGAACAAAAAAGATGAATTTTTAATGAAAAATTTAATATTTCATATTTCTATTAAAAATTATTTTGTTTTTTAATATAAAAAACTGCTCATTTCTACCACAACTGATAATTTTTCCTTCCATCAAGATGAGTTTTTAAGCAAACAGTTGAATTTTCAATTATAAAAGGTACATTTTTAACCAGAAAAAAAAGAATCTTCAACAAAACAGTTAAATCCTCTACGAAGGAGATGAAATTTTAACTAAAGTAAAAAATTTTAACCAAAAATAATGAATTGTGAAAAAAGTTTTAAAAAGTGTTTAACCAAGTAGTTGAAATTCCAAACAAAAAAGATTAATTCTCAATGAACAATGTTATAGTTGATGTTTTAACTAAAAAAGATTTGGATTTTAAAGAAGAAACAGTTTAATTCTACCTAAAAATATGAATTTTCAACAAAACAGTTGGGTTCTCAACCAAAAAATGTCAATTTTCAATTGTCATTTTGAATCAACAAAATTACATTTTTTCCGAAACAGATGCTTTTTTAAATCAAAGGTAAATTTTCAACCAAGCAGTTTAAATTGCAACTAAAAGGATCAATTTTCTATTATAAATGAAATAGTGAAGTTTAAAGTTTAAAAAACTGAATTTCCAAATCGAAGGAAAAATTTCAAATAAATACGGAAATGTTCAATCGAATAGTTTAATTTTTAACTAAAAAAGATCAAATTTCAACTGAAAGAAGAATAGTAAAATTTTCAGAAGAAAAAAACGAATTTAAAAAAAAAAGTATATTAAATTCCCAACAAAATAATTTAAATTTCAACTAAAAAAGATCAACTTTCAAACAAAAATGAAATAGTCAAATTGCCAGTTAAAAAAATTAATTCTGCACAAAAAAACGTATTTTTAAAAAAATAGATACTTTTTACGCTAAAGGAATAAATTGTCAATAAACAAGTTTAAGTTTCTATCCAAAAAGAAGAATTTTCAACAAAGTACTAATAGTCAAATTTTCAGATAAAAGAATTTATTTTCAAAAAATAATGGTAATTTTTCATCAAAAATAAGAATTTTCAACAAAATAAAATTTTCAACTTATAAATGATAATTTTCTAAACCAAAATGGAATAGTAAAATTCTTCGCTTAAAAATTGAATTTATACCCAAAAAAAATTAATTTTCAACAAAGCACATGAATGTTTAATCAAAAAGAGTAATTTCGAACAAACAAGATTAATATTCTACCCAAACAGATGAGTTTACAACAAAATGTATTAATTGTTTACCGAATAGTAGAATATTTAACTCATAAAGGATGCGTTTTGTAACAAAAAATGAAATAGTTAAGTTTTCAGATAAAAAAAAAAATATTTTTTAACAAAACACATGAATTTTTTTAAAATCAAAATGTTGAATGTTGAAGCCAAAAAGACGAATTATCTACAAAACAGATGAATTTTCAAAAAGAAAATATGACTTTACAAGAAAAGAGCTAATTTTATAACAAATACTTTAATTTTTGAATGAATAGTTACATTTTTTGTTATAGAATTTTATAGAATTTGTTATTGAATTTCAAATGGTTGAATTTTCTACCAAATAAGACAAAATTTCGGCTTAACAGTTGATTTTTCAATTGAAAATATGAATTTTACAACAACAAAAAAAGGAACAGTGTTCCTTTCATTTTCAGTTAAAAATTAACTCTCAGTAAAAAAACACATTTTTAGAAAAATAGTTAAATTTGCATTCAAAGAGATACATTTTCAACAAACAAGATTCATTTTCTATCCAAAAAGATGAATTTTCAACTTATAAAGCAGAAATTTTTAATTAAACACATGAAAAAACAACAGAAATTGGAATAGTTGAATTTATTAATAAAAAAATTAATTTTCTTCCCAGAAAAAAGCAAACTTTCAACAAAGTATTTAAATTTGTATCCAAAGAGATCAATTTTCCAGTAAAGCGATAAATTTCCAATCAAAAGAATTAATTATAAACAATGTCGTTAAACTTTAAACCAATTAGTTCAATTTTTAGCCATAAAAAGTTTTAATTTAAAATTAAAAAAAAAACATTTATTTCTACCAAAAATACTAATGTTCAACAAAATAATTAAATGCAGAGATGAATTTTATCCTGAAATGGAACAGTTAATTTTTTAATTATAAAAGCTTCATTTTCAAATAAAATCATGAACTGGAAAATATTGCGATGAAGAAAATATTCAAAATATAATAATGCTGAAATTAGAAATGGCTTAAAATTCCCGAATAATAAAATTTTTGATAGTTTATGGTATTGTCGAATTGGAAATTTCCTAAAAGAAAATTGTCGAAATTATAAAATAACAATTATGAACTACTTATTTAAAAAAGGTTTAGTTAACAAAATTTTACATCGTTCAATTTTTAATATTTCTAACTTGAAAATACTTTAAATGATATAGTTTTGAATAATTTTAAATTTATTAATTTCTTCTTTAATTTAAAGCATTGAAAATAATAGCGAGGATTTATATTTTTAAACAGAAACTTTTGAACTACGCAATTTATGTAATGTGGCAAAAGCATCCATCTTAAACGCGTAAATTATTGAGCGTTTGAATAAAAAAATTCTGAATCAAAGTTTTTTCATTTTTAATTATTGAACGAATATTTTCGTTCTGGGAAGTGACGGAAAATTTTCTGCTCGATTAAATAAAACGGCTACCCTGTTAAAAAATATAAATTTAATGAAATCAAATGTAAATTTGAATCAATAAAATTAAAGATAAATTTATTTATTATTTATTTATCTTCAGGATGGAGTAATTTTTAGACCTTCGTCTTCGTCAAGTGCAGATTTGGATACAAGCAGAGTCGATCAAGTAACTTATGAACATACTTTGCAAACTGCTCGTGAATCAAGAGAAGAAGCAGAGAGACAATTTCTATTGAGAAATGAAAATTTTAATAAAGCTGCTTTAGCTTACAGAAGAGGAAATCAAGCAGTAGCTTCATATTATTCGGAAATGGTAAGCATTCTTGATGTTAAGAATATTTTTCTACCTCACATCTTTATTAATTAACTGGATTATTATTATTATCATTATTGCTTTTTCTCAATGCTGATGGGTTATTTGAAAAAATTTAAGATTTATTTATCTAAAATTTTATTATTGCTTATTCAGTGAAAATAATTAATTTTCAACCAAAAACAGGTAAATTTCAAACAAAACAGTTAAATTTTTAACCAAACTAATGAATCTTTGATTTAAGAAACATGAATTTTTAACAAAAAAGTGTTATAAATGATATTTCCAGGAAAAATATTTTAATTTTTAATGATAAGCTGTTAAATTAAACTAAGAAGATGCGAATTTTATACAAAAGAGTGGAATTTCCATTCAAGGAAAATTTTTCAATCAATCAAGAAAGAAAATCTCATATATAATAATCAGTTTTTAAGTCATTAAGACGTGAATCTTCAACTGAAAAAGATCAATTTTCTAAAAAAAAACATTAAATGGATACATTTTTAGTAAAAAAGTTATTTTTACAAAAATTAGAACTTTTCACTAGAATGATGCATCTTCAATCAAAAAAATAAATGTTTTATCAAATAGTTAAATTTTCAATAAAATAGATAGAATAGACAAAATAGCTCAATTTTCAACTACTCAAATGAATTTTCTACCAAAAAGATTAAATGTCCATAAAGAAATGTTCTCGTCAAAAAATTTAGTGAAAATAATTAATTTTAAATAAAAAGACGGATTTTCAACCAATCTAAATTTAAACCTAACAGCTGCATTTTTAACCCAAAAGTTTAAGTTTCTATCAAAAAAAGATAAATTTTAAAACAAAAAATTGAATAATTTTATTTTGAGTTAGAGAAATTAGTTCTTAAACAAATAAATTTTTTTCAACGAAATACCAAAAACATGATGTATGTCAAAAAAAAATCGACCATAAATTTATTTACATTTTTATTCAGTCAAATTAATTTTATATAAAAAAAATAATTTTCTGCTAAAGAAATAAAATTAAACCAAAAAGGTTAATTTGCTACCAAAAAAGGGAAATTTTCAACAAGAAATAGAATAGTATAATTTTTAGTTAGAGAAATAAGTTTTAAAGCAAATAAAATGAATTTTCAACGAAATACTTGAACATTTCAACCAAACAAATTAATTTTCTACCAAAAAGATTAAATGCCTATAAAAATAAACGACAAAAAATATAGTTTAATTTTTATTCAAACAAATTAATTTTAAATTAAACAAAAACTAGTTTTCTACTAAAGAAATGGAATTTGAACCGAAAGGATTAATTTTCTACCAAAAAAGAATAGGTTTTTTTAAATACATGCATTCTCAATCAAATTTTTAGTTTTTTAATGGAATTTTCAATATAATAGATAAATTTTGAACCAAAAATGTTAATTCGCTACAAATAAGATACATTTTCATCCAAAAATATTATTGGTGAATTTTCAGTTAGAGAAATAAGTTTTTAAACAAATAAGAAAATTTTCAACGTAATAGTTAAATTTTTAACTAAACTGATGAATGTTTGATAAAAAAATGAAGTTTTAATAAAAAGTGTTATAGGTGATATTTCCATAAGAAAATGTTCAATTTTCAATAAAACAAAATTTTTATTTAAACCAAGAAAATACGATTTGCAATCAAAAAAGAAAAAATCTCATAACCGAATATTTAACAAAATTAGTTAAATTTTTAAGCAAAGAAATTATATTTTAACTAAAATTAAAAAAAAGTGAAACATTTCAATTTTTAGTAAAGAAAAATTAATTTATAATAAAAAGAAACTAATTTTCAACAAAACAAATGAATTGTCTACCAAAAAGATTAAACCTCTATAAAAAATTATTTACGGCAAAAAATTTAGTTAAAACAAATTAATTTTTAATAAAAAACAAATTCTCAACCAAATAAATTAATTTCAACCAGAAAGATTAATTTTCTACCCAAAAAGAATAATTTTGTACAAAATACTTGTATTTCAACCAAATATTGTTTTGTCAAAAACTTATAATTTGTATATGTGTTTAATATTTTTGGTTGAAAAATAATTTCTTTTATTGAAAATTCTTTTTGTTTTGTTTAACTTAACTGTTTTTATTGAAAATTAAACTATTTGTTATAACCGAAAATGTAACTATTTGGTTAAAAAAATCCCCTTTTCTTAGTTAAAAATGTAATTCTTCCATTTTTTGTTCCAAATTCATCTTTTTGAGTAAGTTTTTGTTTTCAACAATAATTATTTCAATTCTCTCTAATTTAAACTTAAATAATTAAATAAAAATATTTAAAAAATTTTCATTTTTCACCTAATGCGAAAAATACAACTTTTGATTGATATTTGAAAGTTTTTCAAATTGCCCAATCGGCATTGAGGGGAAGCGACAACCATGATCTCGAGATTTTCGTGAAAAATCTATTTTTTAGAGAAGCATATTTTACATTCTTTTCTATTGTTTTCTCTAATTTCCTCAGGCTAAATTACATTCGAGAAAGATGGAAAGTTCAAATTCAGCCGCAGCTAGTGCTTTTCTAGCTGCTCAGACACACGCTTCAAATGAAGAAAATACTTTAGATTTACATAATTTATTTGTTCCGGAAGCTTTACAAGCTTTGGACATATTTCTGGATCATAAGCTGGGAATTTTAAATAGGGGAAGCAAAAAATCGATGGAATTATTTATTATTACTGGTCGCGGCGCCCGGAGTAATAATAACAAAAGCAAAATAAAACCAGCAGTGTCGAGGAGACTTACGAGCAGAAGTATCAGGTGAGTTGCTTCGGAATTTTTTCAATATTACTGGGACTGTTAAAAAATTACATATTATATGAAAAATAAAAAATAAAAGGTATAAAAAATAAAATAGGAAACGATAAAATAACACGGGGAAAATAGAAATTTGAATAACAATTTTTTGAAATTATTGCAAAAATGAAAATTAGTGATTTCATTGTATAACTCTTTCTTTTCTTTACCCCCTTTAAAAGAATTCCTCTTTTTTTTCCTTTTTTTAAAGAAACTTCTCCTTTTTCTTATGTTTTGCTTAAATGCGAACTGATGAATTAAGAGAGCCCAATAGCAAAATCCAATTATTTTTGCCCACAATTTATTTTAAAATTGAACTACTTTGTTAAAAATATGCTTTATTGGTTGTAGATTTAACTATTTTGTTGAAAATTTATATTTTTTGTTGATAAATAATTTTCTTTCATTTTTGGCACAAAAAAATGGATCGCTTTTTAGTTGAAAATTCTATTATTACGTTTTTCGTTGTAAAATAATATATCTTGGTTGAAAATTCAACTATTTGGTTAAATATTCAATTTTTTCGTTAAAAGATGAACTAATCTGGTAATAATTAGTTTTATTGAGTAAAAAGTATGTTTGATTCTAAATTAAAATATTTTGTTGGAAATTAGTTTTTTTCTTGAAAATTAATATCTTGAATGAAAAATGAATTATTCTGTTTTTGGTTGAAAAATTTATTGTTTCTTGGATTGAAAATTCAACTGTTTTGTTAAAAAATTACAATTAAAAAATTTTTTTTTTTAAATTAATCTTTTTTAGTTGAAAATTTAATTATTTCGTTAAAAGTTGAACTAATATTGTTAATAATTCATTTTATTAGGTAAAAGTAATCTGTTTGATTGTAATTTTAAATAGTTTGTTAAAAATTAATTTTTTTGTTGAAAATTAATTTTTTGAGCTGAAAGTTTAATTATTCTATTTTTGGTTTAAAAATGGATTGTTTCATGGCTTGAAAATTCAACTGTTTTAGTAAAATCTTGGCAAAAGAGATCGTTTTTTAATTGAAAATTCTACTATTACGTTTAACGTTGAAAATTAATCTTTTTTGCTTGACAATTTAATTGGTGAAAAATTCAAATATTTCGTTAAAAGTTGAACTAATCTGTTAAGAATTCATTTTATTAAGTAAAAAAAATCTGGTTGATTGTAAATTTAAATATTTGTTTGAATTTTTTTAAAAATTAATTTCTTGAATTGAAAATTGAATTATTCTACTTTGGTGAAAAATTTATTGTTTCTTGGATTGAAAATTCAACTGTTTTAGTAAAAAATTGGCAAAAAATGGATCGTTTTTTAGTTGAAAATTCTAATGAAAATTAAGTTGAAAATTAATCATTTTTGTTTGAAAATTCAACTATTTGGTTAAAAATTAAGTTCTTTCGTTAAAGTTTAAACTAATCTGTTAGGAATGCATTATAATAATTTTAAAAAATCTGTTTGATTGTACATTTAAATATTTTGTTGAAAATTAGTTTTTTTGTTGAAAATTAATTTTTTGAGCTAAAATTTAATTATTCTATTTTTGGTTGAAAAACGGATTGTTTCTTGGCTTGAAAAATCAACTGTTTTAGTCAAAAATTGGCAAAAAAGGAATCGTTTTTTAGTTGAAAATTCTATTATTACGTTTTTTGTTAAAAATTAATCTTTTTTGCTTGAAAATTTAATTTGTGAAAAATTCAAATATTTCGTTAAAGTTGAACTAATCTGTTAAAGATTCATTTTATTAAGTAAGAAATAATCTGTTTGATTGTAAATTTAAATATTTGTTTGAATTTTTAAAAAAATTAATTTCTTGAATTAAAAATTGAATTATTCTACTTTGGTGAAAAATTTATTGTTTCTTGGATTGAAAATTCAACTGTTTTAGTAAAAAATTGGCAAAAAATGGATCGTTTTTTAGTTGAAAATTCTAATGAAAATTAAGTTGAAAATTAATCATTTTTGTTTGAAAATTCAACTATTTGGTTAAAAATTAAGTTCTTTCGTTAAAGTTTAAACTAATCTGTTAGGAATGCATTATAATAATTTTAAAAAATCTGTTTGATTGTACATTTAAATATTTTGTTGAAAATTAGTTTTTTTGTTGAAAATTAATTTTTTGAGCTAAAATTTAATTATTCTATTTTTGGTTGAAAAACGGATTGTTTCTTGGCTTGAAAAATCAACTGTTTTAGTCAAAAATTGGCAAAAAAGGAATCGTTTTTTAGTTGAAAATTCTATTATTACGTTTTTTGTTAAAAATTAATCTTTTTTGCTTCACAATTTAATTTGTGAGAAATTCAAATATTTCGTTAAAGTTTAACTAATCTGTTAAAGATTCATTTTATTAAGTAAAAAATAATCTGTTTGATTGTAAATTTAAATGTTTGTTTGAATTTTTTTAAAAATTAATTTCTTGAATTAAAAATTGAATTATTCTACTTTGGTGAAAAATTTATTGTTTATTGGATTGAAAATTCAACTGTTTTAGTAAAAAATTGGTAAAAAATGGATTGTTTTTTAGTTGAAAAGTATACTATTACGTTTTTAGTTGAAAATTAATCTTTTGTGGTTAAAAACTCAACTATTTGGTTAAAAATTCGGTTCTTTCGTTAAAGTTGAACTAATCTGTTAATAATTCATTTTGTTAGGTAAAAATAATCTGTTTGATTGTAAATTTAATTATTTTGTTGAAAATTAGTTTTTTTGTTAAAAATTAATTTGTTGAACTGAAAATTTAATTATTCTATTTTTGTTCGACAAAATGGTTTCAAAATTGTTTCTTGGCTTGAAACTGTAACTGTTTTAGTAAAAAAATTGGCAAAAAAGGGATCGTGTTTTAGTTGAAAATTCTACTATTAGTTTTAAAGTTGAAAATTAATCTTTTTTGCCTGACAATTTGATTGGTGAAAAATTCAAATATTTCGTTAAAAGTTGAATTAATCTGTTAAGAATTCAATTTATTAAGTAAAAAAAAAAATAATCTGTTCGATTGTAAATTTAAATATTTTGTTGAAAGTTAGTTTCTTTGTTGAAAATTAATTTTCGGAATTGAAAATTTAATTCTTCTATTTTTGGTTGAAAAATTTATTGCTTCTTGGATTGAAAATTCGTCTTTGTGGTTTAAAAATTCTACTATTTTGGTAGAAAAATCAACTTATCGGTTGAAAATTAACGTTTTGGTTAAGAATTCTTATTTTCGGTTTGAAAATTTCACTAATTTCTATCGAATTAGCCTTTTTGGTTTGAAATTTAAACAATTTGGTTGAAGTTCTTTTTTTCTCTTGAATGAAAATTCTTCGTCAATGCATATTCAACTTTTTTTTTAATTCGTTTTTTTGTTACAAATTTTTTTTTAGAATTAAACTATTTTGTTGAAAATTTGTCTTTTTAGGTTGAATTCAATTAATTTCGATTACAATTTTTTATCTTTTTTACTTGAAATATCAATTTATTAGTGATTGAAAATTTATGTATTTTGTTCAAAATTCGTATTTTTTGGTAGAAAATTAATTTGCTGGATTTAAAATGTAACTACCTGGTTGAGAGTTAAACTGCTTTGTGAAAAATTCATTTTATTAGTTGAGGATTCATCTTTTTGTTTGAAAATTTAACTGCGTGGTTCAAAATTCGGTTTTTAAGTTGAAAATGAATCTTTTAGACCAAATACTTAACTATTCAATTTTTTTAAGTTGAATGTTTTTGATTGTAAATTCGCCTTTTGGTTGAAAATTCATATTTTTTGTGTAAAATTGAACTATTTCAGTTTAAAAATCCTAATTTTAGCTTAAAATTCATCAGTTTCATTCAAAATTATTATTTTTTTAAGTGAAAATTTAACTATTCCATTTTTGGTGGAAATTTTTTCTTTTTTAGTTCCAAGTTTAACTATTTCCTTGAAAAATTTTCTTTTTTATTTAAAAATTCAACTATTTCGTTGAAAATTTATGTATTTTGATGAAAAATCGTATTTTTTTAAATAGATATTCAATGTTTATGTATGAAAATTAATGTTCTTAATTGAAAATTCACCTTTTTGGTTCAAAATGTCAGTATTCCAGTTATTAGAAGATTCATAATTGTGGATGAAATTTTTGTGTGGAAAATTAACTTTTTGAAAGGGAAATTGAACTATCCCTTTTTAAATTGAGAATACAACTACTTGGTATTTTTTTCGGTGGAAAGTTAATCTTTTCGTTTTAAAATTCCACCATTTGTGTAAACATTCATCTATGTTGTTAAAAATTCGTTTTTATATTTTTTTAAATTGAAAATTCATCTTTTTGGTTAAAAATGTAACAATTCCAGTGGAAGATTCATAATTTTAGATTAAAATAAATCACTTTGTTCAGAAATTGAACTATTTTCTTGAAAATTGGTTTGGTTTTTAGTTAAATTTTTTTAAATTAAAAAGTTTACTTCTCCATTATTTCTAGAACATTTATCCTTTTTAGTTAAAATTGAATGAATTTTTTTTGTAAATTCGTCTTTTTTGTTAGAAAATGTATCTTCTTGATTAAAAATGTAACTGTATTTAGTTTCAAATCGCTCTTTTTTAGTTGAAAATTCAACTATTTTGTTGAAAATTCATGTATTTAGTTGAAAACTCGTATTTTTTGGTAGATAATTAATTTTCTTGTTTGAAAATTGATATTTTTGGTTGAAAATTCAAGTATTCCAGTTAAATATTCATCATTTTAATTGAAACTTAATCTTTTTTGATAAAAATAAAACTGCTTGATTGAAAGTTAAAATCTTTTATTAAAAATGAATCTATTTTAGTTCAAAATTTCATCATTGTATTTATTTTATTTATTCAATCATTTTATTTAAAAGAACATTTTTTTGGTGTAAAATTAATTTTTCAACTAAAAATTCAACTTTTCATTTGTGGTTAAAAACTGAACTTTTTTAGTATTAAATTCTACTATTTGGTTAAAAAATTGTCATTTTTAATTGTAAATTCAACTATTCTATTCAATGATTCATAATTTTAGTTCATAATTCATCAGTTTCACTGGGAATTAACTTTTTAAAGTGAAAATTTAAATGTTCTATTTTTGGTTGATAATTGATATTCTTAGTTTAAAATTCAACTGTTTGGTTGAAAATTTTCTTTTTTATTTGATAACTTTAGTACAAAAAAAAATTGTATTTTTTACTATAGAATTAATGTTTTTGTTTAAAAATGAACCAATTTCTTTCAAAATTCCAGTATTCCACTTATATAATCCTGATTTCAGTTCAAAATTCATATTTTTATTTGAAAATAATGGTAGGTACTTGGATGAAAGTTAAACTGTTTTTCAAAATTCATCTTTTTGGTTTAAAATTCATTTATTGCAGTTGAATATTCATTTTCTTTAATTCACAATTTGCTTTCTTTTTGGCCTTTTTGATAGAAAGTTAATCTTGTTGATCAAAAATAATATTTTTGTTCAAAAATATATTTATTCTAGTTAAACATTCATCATTTGACTTGAAAATGCATCGCCCTGTTTGAAAGTGTAACCATTTTTGTTTCAATTAGTTTGTTTTTATGGTTGAAAAATATTTTTTTTCAACTGATAATTAAATTTCTGCATTATAGGTTGAAAATCAATAGTTTTAAGTTTAAAGTTCAACTATTTAGTTAGAAATTTATTTATTTTGCTGTAAATTTATACTTTTTAGTAGAAATATAATTTTTACAACCTAAAGCTTAACCATTCCATTTTTTTCATGATTGTTTTCATTTCAAAGTTCAACAAATTGATTTAAAATTTATCTAGTTGTTTTTTTTTGTTATAAACAATTTATCTAGTTGGTTATAAATTTGTATTTGGCTACGAAATTTGTCTTCTTAGCTGAAAATTCATATTTTTTGTTCAAAATTAATTTATTGCAGTTAAAGCCTTATTTAATTTTAATTAAAATTTTGCTTTCTTTTTGGCCTTTTTTTATCAAAAATTAATCGTCTTGGTTAAAAATAATCTTTTTGGTTAAAAATTTATTTATTCTAGTTAAACATTCATAATTGGACTTGAAAATTCATCACCCTGTTTGAAAGTGTAACCATTTTTTTAAAAATTAATTTGTTTTTTGTTGTTGAAAAATATGTATTTTCAACTGATAATTAAACTTCTGCATTATAGGTTGAAAATAATAGTTTTAAGTTTAAAATTCAACTATTTGGTTAGAAATTTATTTATTTTGCTGTAAATTTATACTTTTTAGTAGAAATATAATTTTTTTAACCTAAAACTTAACCAATCAATTTTTTTAAATGATTGTTTTCATTTCGAAGGTTCTATTAAAAAATTTTCTAGTTGGTTTTTTAAAATTTTAAAT
Source organism: Druon quercuslanigerum (assembly GCA_010014905.2). Lineage (NCBI taxonomy): Eukaryota > Metazoa > Arthropoda > Insecta > Hymenoptera > Cynipidae > Druon > Druon quercuslanigerum. Next base: position 15,372 of record JAAAKG020000210.1, read on the forward strand.
TCATCTAGTTGTTTATAAATTCTTAGCTGAAAACTCATATTTTTTACTAAAAATTTAAATATTTCAGTTTAAGGTTTATAATCTTTGTTGAAAATTCATCAGCTTGTTAGAAAATTTTTTAATTTGAAAATTTATTTATACCTTTTTTGTTTGAAAATTGATATTTTTCAGTTTAAAAATACAATTATTTGGTTGAAAATTTGTTCCTTTTTATTTGAAAATTCAACTATTTTATAATTTATCTTAATTTGAAATAACTCATTTAATTCTTTTCAGTTTCTCTGAAGCAAATCCTGGATGCTTGAAAGTTAAACTCCGCCGGAACAATACTGCTTCTACCTAAATTATTATTTTTATGGAGACATTTCGATGGTAAAGTAATCTATTTTTTCAAAAATCCTATTTTCCTACTTTATGAGGATTCATACTTGTAAACCATGTAAATAATACCGTGTGATTCGAGTCCTAAAAGGGATGAGATCTTAATACTAAAAAAAAAGAGTACATCGAATTAATATAAATTTCTGAAATTCTATTTATTAGCCAAAGTTTTGCGACATCCTTTTTTATTTTTTGACTGTTCATTTTGATATGTATTCTATATTTTTTTATTACGAAAGTTATTCTTTTTCCTGTATCCATTTTTATCAGATTCTCTCTACAAGATTTATCAATAAGTAATTATTAAGTCTAAGGATCTTCCTGTATTTTTTTATTTTTTATCACAAAACGTCAATTCTTCTCACAGTATATCATTTTCTATGATGTGTGAAAATATTTCGAGTATTTACGAGTGAAACAACCGTCAATTATGTGTCTGGATCAATTAAATAATGCCTTTGAATCAGAAAGTATTTGCAATTCTACAAGTAGAGAATTGGTTTTATATATATTTATACATATACATACATTTTATACTCAACTAAAGACGAATATTTTCTTATTTTAAATTATGTTTAATATTATAAATTTGATGAATTTCTGTTTTGAAAGGATGCTTTGAAGTGCAAGAATTATTTTAAGTGTTGCAATGTTACTAGAAATTATTATTATTATCATTATTAATTAAGTAGGATTAATTATAACTTGTGAAATTAGTACGTCAATCATTGCTGTGTAAAGTCGTATTTTTTATTAAAATGTAAATAAATTATGTAACCGTTTTGTAGACTGGTATTGCACATAATTGAGCGATGCAAAAATATATAAAATAATCACTTTAAAATTTCTATTTTCATACTGTAATTTTTGTTGTTTTTTTAAATCGAAATTTTAAATTTTCGACTTTGATTCAGAGCTCGTGCTTAGCCATTTTTTTCACCGGGCTTTTTACGAAAGGTGATTTAATGTTGAAACTTGACCTCTTTGTGGAAAACTCGGGTATTCTTCGTCCTTCGAGGTTTATTTCGCGGAGGTTTTTTTGATATTCGCAGCGAGTTTGATATCTTGAATTCACAGGAATAACAGGACGATGATCCGATTTTATTTCTTGCGGCAATGAACTGATAAAAGAATTTTTTTATTAGAAATAATAATTGAAAAAGAGATTTTTTAAGGGAGCATCCATTAATTACAGAAGGGATTTTAAGGGGTTTCGAAGGACAGCATAGTAGTTCAAAGAATTGAAAAAATGTTTACTTAGTTTAACGAGATTTCCAAAATAAAATTATTTATTTTAAAATTAGCTAGTATAATTTCAGACAGAATTTTAATTTCTTCAAGAGATTTGAAGAAAAGATTTAAAGGAATTTAAAATTTTATAAATTTGGATCAGTTACAATTTTTAATTTAAAGATTTTAATCAATTTTTAGAGATTTGAAGGGATTTATACGAATTTAAACGATTATAAGAGAAGATTTAAAAGATTTCAATATTTTCAAGGATTTTCGCATTTAAAAAGATTATAAAGGGTTTTCGGGGATTTGACGAGATTTCAAAATAAGTCAATAAATTTTTAATGATTTTATTGGGCGTCGAGAGATATGCATAGATTGCGACGATTTTAATGGATTTAAAGGAACTTTAATGGGTTTTAAAAGATTTTAATATAATAAAGGATTTCAAGAGAATTGGAAAAATCCTACGGATTTCAAAGATTTCTTTTTAAGTTTTTAAAAGAATGTAAGATATTTCACGAGATATCGAATATTTGATGGGATTTCAGGGGATTTAAAAAGATTTCAAAGGATTTTAAGAGATATAAAAGGATTTCCATGATTTTAAGGCACTTTTCGGGATTTTAATGGTTAAAGATTTCTAAGGGATCTTATGGTATATCGAACTATTTTCAAGAATTTTAAAGTCAAGAGATTTTAGGTTTTAAAGGAGTTTACACCATTACAAAAGAGTTCACTGGATTTTAAAGGATTTCATGTGATACCGAAGTTATTTCATGATATTCGAATTTAGGGGATTTTATGTTTAAAGGGTTTTAAAGGATTTTAATACATTTCAAAATAAATCACAGGATTTTAAATAATTTCATGTGATACCGAAGTATTTTCATGAATTTTGCAAGATATCGAGGAATTTTATTCAGATTTCGAAAATTTTAAGGAATTTGAAGAGATTTTAAGAGATATAGGTTTCGATGACTTTAAGGGATTTCGAGAAATTTAAATGGCTTTATTTTATATTTATTATTCATATTACCCCCCCTTTGCCTAATTATAGGACGCTCCCTATAATGAACATGTAGAATTACGTGTAGGATAAATGCCCAAATTCATTTTTTTGTTGGCAATGCTCGCCTTGATTGTAATATCGATTTGGAAAATTTTCCTTCCGTAAATTACAATAACTAATTCTTAATTGATCACTTTCAATGCTGGCTGTTTTTTCCACAATTTTTTTACTTTCCCTCAGTAATAAATTATTCCTGCTGCATTTAATTTTCGGCAATTTCAGATTTGAAACATCGCTTCTCACAACCTGTATCGATTTTCATATGTAAAATTATTTTAAAATTATTAATAATTACACCAGAGCCGCGTTTCAGTAAGCCCCTGTTTAGTAAATCCTAGAACTGCTGGCCCGTGAAGTTTTTCGACCCGCAGTGCGCGAGTGCTCACTCTAGTACATTGCGCAATATTGCGCATTTTTTATTGTAAATGGTTCAGGCGGCCCTGAGTGTTAAGTTTAGGTTTCTTCGATTTAGTAAAAAGGCCAGTGCAAGACAACTCCCGACACTGTTACTAAATCGGAATTTTGGTGTGTTTTTACATTTATTTTTTAGATATTAAAAGTTTTTTACGGAATTTGTGCGACTGCATGCATTTTTCTGTGGTAAGTAATTCTGTGTTGGAGCCCATTCTGTGGGAACTTGATTTCCATTATTATAAACAATGCTGTTCCGCATGACTTTTAACATTCTGGATGAGCTGAATTCACACGGCAAATTTCTTCGTAAATTTAAATCTGGAGTTGTAGTGATTCGTGGAATTTTTGAGGTACTGAACCTCTGAATTTGCGATTGGCAGACGTTTAAATGCTGAAATTATATTTTATCGCACGTTTTAATTTTTTTTTAAATTAAATTTTTAAGTCTATGTTAAGGGTGGCCACTGGACTGGAAACTGGGCATTTTTTGAGACCGAGAAAAGCAGGAAATGAATGAATTCGGGAAAATAAATAAAACAAGAAGTTTTTAGATTCATTTTTTTTCTAAATTAGAAAAGAACATTTTTTCTTTTTAGAATTTTTATTAAGTTAAAGGAGGAGCTTCGTATTTAAATTTTTTTTTAATTGGAAGGAGAAATTTTTTTTCTTTTTAACATTTTCGCTGAGTTTAAATGTAGAATTATTTATTTTCAATTTGTTTTTAAATTAGAAGAGGTAATTTTGTTTATTTTTAACATTTTCATAAATTTGGAAGGGTTGAAATTTTGGTTACTTTTTTCTGAATTGCAATAGGGCCATTTATCTTTTGAAATTTTTTTATTGGTTTAAAGGAAGAATTTTTTTATTTTCACTTTTTTTCTGATTTAGAACAGGGAATTTAACTTATTTTTAACATTTGGATAAGAGTTGGAAGGAACGAAATTTTTTTCTGAATTGGAATAGGACCTTTTTTTTATTAACATTTTTGTTGAGTATAAAGGAAAAATTCTTGTTTTTCGTTTTTTTTCTGAATTGGAAGCGATTAATTTTTTATTTAAATTTTTTTTCTTTTTAACGTATTTGTTTGGTTTATAGGAAGAATTTTTTATTTTCAATTTTTTTCTGAATTGGAAAGGGAAATTAACTTATTTTTAACATTTGGATAAGAGTTGGAAGGCCTTTTTTCTTTTTAACATTTTTGTTGAGTATAAAGGAAGAATGTATGTTTTTCATTTTTTTCTGAATTGGAAGCGATCAATTTTTTATTAAATTTTTTTTCTTTTTCACATTTTTGTTGGGTTTGAAGGAAGAATTTTTTTATTTTCATTTGTTTGCTGAATTGGAAGAGGGAACTTGGTTTATTTTTTTGGGAATTTTTTTTTTCTGAATTGGATTAGGGCTTTTTTTCATTTTAAAATTTTTTATGGGTTTAAAGGAATCATTTTTTTATTTTCAATTTTTTTTAAATTGGAAGAGGGAATTTGATTTTTTTTTTTAACATTCGGATAAGAGTTGGATGGAACCTAATTTTTTTAATTTATTTTTTTTTTCTGAATTGGAATAGGGTCTTTTTTCATTTTAACATTATTGTTGAGTATAAAGGAAGAAATTTTGTTTTTCATTATTTTTCTGAATTGGAAGCGATGAATTTTTTATTTAAATTTTTGTTGGGTTTGAAGGAAGAATTTTTTTATTTTCATTTGTTTGCTGAATTGGAAGAGGGAACTTGGTTTATTT
>JAAAKG020000221.1:0-21913 GCA_010014905.2 Druon quercuslanigerum
AAATTTGCAAATGCTAAGACGTCGTCACGGAATATGGTCGAGGGTCAGAAAATTGTGAATTCTGGTTTTATTTTTATCTCAATCTAAGATATGAAAATGATCGTTTAAATTATGACTGAAATTTGATGAATAGTGTGATGTAATTATTTATATATAAATGTAATTCCTTCATTTAATATCCCTTTTCAAGCCAAAAAAAAATGAATTTTACGAACAACTAATGATTTTAGTATAATGTCAAATGTAGGAAATGATGGTAATTGAAGATTCGATTCTGTTGCCATTTAATGTCTAATTTTTATAAGATAAGCTATCTGACAAAGTAAATTAAAGTGACCAACTTGTATTGCATGAGACTTCAATACCCATTATATTTGTGAAACAAATAAAATAAATATTACTTCCTCAAAAGTGCGTGTACACGCATAACCGTAAGGATTTTCTGATTCCGAATTCAATTTTAAATTATCACACAACAATATTTAAAAAATTGCAATCATCTCTGTCAATTTTTTTCATACAATTTTTTATATTTTTATTTAAAAAATATTTTGTTCATTTTGTTGTTCACGTTTTATTTTGCAATATTTTCTAAGCCAGAAATTTTCTTGGATAAAACTTTAATTTTTGAAATAAATAATAAAATTTCAGTACCAACGCTATGCAGTAAATTGTATAATGACTAAGCCTGATATGTATGAAGATACAAATTGCGAATTAAGGAAGTAATTCTTTCACTTTGGACTTTTTCAATTTTTTGAGTCTCATAGTTGAACTATTTAATTTTCAACGATTTCAATACGACATTTTTTAAGTTGTGCATACATTTTTTGACTAAACAAATAATTTCCAAATAATTATACATATTCGCTTTATCCCAGTATTTTTCATTTTCAAAAAAAAAAATCAACAAATTACGTAGTTTAATGGTAGAATTTTTTTCATTGAAAACAAAATATAGGGACTATAATTTCAAGTCTGATCAAGTACCCCACATGAAGAAGGGGTCACTCCATATACAGAATTGCTACCCACGCCCCTGACTGCAATGGCGTAACCCTAAAACCTAACTCCTCCAAAAAGTGGACTTTAAACGCTAACCCCCTCAAACACAGTGTGTCTCCGAAGAATTTCGATAGCCCTTCGCCGATAATTATCAAACTTGGAATCTCATTCATTATTCCTCTAAAATCGTCACCGTGATAAACAGATAATATCTGCGGGTGCTCCACCATTATCAAAGAATTCAACTCTGCCGCTATTGGAAATATGAGTACAATCATTTTTGTGGTAGTGGGCCACAAATAGAACACGAGAAATACACTATTGCGTTGAATTCACGCGCAGATCAGCTGTACTTTGTGCTACGAACTCCGATAACCTCCCGTCGAGAAAGCCCCCTACCGTCTTACAATCGCCCTGATAAACACTAAAACCGAACGAGCTAAAATTTCACTTCGTCTTTCAAAGTGCTGAAATGAGCTTCGAGTGTCTTTTGCACCTCTGGCAAAGAATCCCTCTGCAAATCATCGAATAATATAATTTATTCTTCTTCAAGTGCTGAGTGACAGTTCGTGAAATCGCAACCAAACATAAATTTGCCTCCAATTTTTTTCGAGAGAAGTTTCTTTTTATTTTTCAATCTGTCAGCCCACGGAGGAATGCAAACGGACTGTCGAGACTGTTTGGGTATCAGGTACAGGATCAACTCGCTGGACCAAACTTGGAAGTGGTTACATCAAACGATTGCACTCCACGATTATCTCATCTCCATAACTTCGAGCAAATCTGACGTCTTCTCCTGTGTTTGTCACTAGAGTGACATCCGACTTGGAAAAGTAAGTGAAGTTATCTTAATACAAAGAGAGAACCAGCGAGTTTGAGCCAAAGTTCCTGAAACCTGTATCATCAAGATTCATCTCATCTGAGTGTCCTAACCTTAAAATCTGAAGGTGCAAACGCTGACTTTTTGGCCGATTTCTTTCAAGTAAATAGCACCAGCTATAAGAGAAAGGTAAAACTAAATGTCTTTTTAAATTGAAAAAACACACTTTCAATCGACAATTCATATTTCGACTTTTCTAACATTCAAATCGGAACTCTATACTCAAGGTCAAAAGACTGACTCGATCTATTTCCATCACCAAATGTTGTTATAAAACCGCCCTTTTTGTAAATCGAAAGGATACCCGTATTTTTATTAAAATTCCCTACGATCAAGCGATATCAAAAGTGAGTATTCTAATTTGTCAATTCAGAATTCAGTATTCAAGGTTGAAAGACTGATAGTGAATTAGATGTTACCTATTTTTTAGAGAATGTCTGCGATTTGCAAAGGAGGGGCTGTGAGGGCTGTTTTGAGAAACGCAATTCAGAGCGTTAGACAAGTTTCTACACAAAGTGATGTTGATAAGGTTCCAGAAGAGGGAATCAAGAAGTCTGTTTTCATCTCCCAGTCGACAGATATTCACACGAATTTAGCTCTGGAAGACTGGTTTTATAGAAATTATGATTTGAAGAATCATCATATTTTGTTGTTGTGGAAAAATGATCCGTGTGTTGTGATCGGAAGACATCAGAATCCGTGGATGGAGGCGAATGTCCAGGCAGTTGAAGATAATGGAATTGCACTGGCGAGGAGGAATAGTGGGGGTGGAACTGTTTATCATGATGCTGGCAATTTGAATATGTCTTTTTTTACGCCAAGGGAGAGATATAATAGGAGGTACAACTTGGACATCATCACCAGGGCTATCTTTCGAGAATGGGGAGTGAAGACTACTGTGAACAAGAGGGAGGATATCGTTGTGCAAAATGAATTCAAAGTATCCTTTGCAACTATATAATTGTCTGCCTGGGAATTTTAAGGTCAGAAAGCCTTGCAATATGCCAATAAATTCAAAATAATTTGATTAACGATCTCAAATCACGTTAGAAAGTATACATTATAAACATTGTATTTAGAAACTTAATAATCGCACTTTTATATGTACAATCACACGAATTTATTTCTTCATTAATTTTCTTAACATAACAAAAGGTTTCTGGAACTGCAGCCAAATTAGGAAGACCCAATGCTTATCACCATTGCACTTTACTCGTAGATGTGAACAAACGTGCTCTAAGTGTGGCTCTTGAAAAGAAAGAGGTAATATTTAAATGTTTTGCCCAATTAATTTTAATTTATTTCAAGCACAACTATTTAATAAAATTAAATTGATATTTCAGACTGGAATCACAACGAATGCAACGCAGTCAACGCGTTCGCTAGTTAAAAACCTGACCGATGTGAATAGTCACATCAGAACAGACAAATTGTTAAACGCAGTTGGCTGGGAATATCTTCGAACAAAGGCCCTCGTCGTTGAAGACGGAGGCTGCAATCTTGTTCAAAAACAGAAAGGATTTCAAATGATAAATCCCTCGGAAGACTGGTTCCCAGGTAGTCAATTCATTCTATTCAACACACAATTCAACATTTACCATTTCGCGCTTATGTTTTTAAAATTCTGTAAGCAAAAAAAGGGAATGATACATTATAACTTGAAAGTTGAGCAATGAATAGCATTTATAATTTAATTATTTCGACTCTAAACACGGCACTTTGCAATTTTTATCATTTCTCTTTAAAAAATGGTTTAAGGGTCGAGTTTTCCTCGAGGTGGTCGTTTACCCGAGAGATTGGATAGAATGGTACCTCGCCTTTTTTCTGAAGAACGGAAATTGATATTGAGTCTGGGCCTGGTGCTTTATTATTTTCCGTAGTTTTAATTTGCTTAGCTACTTCTGTGTGCCTAATCTTTATGAAGTGTTTAGTAATTAATTATTTCATTTTCAAGATTTAATCCTTTTTTACGGTACAAGCAGTTTTTATTTTAATTGTAAAAAATAAAATTAAACATAAAAGAATTACATTTCTGGACAAACAAGCGATGAAAAAAATTAATAGATGAAAGTTACTTACCCAAAAAGGGCTCCAAATCTGTCATGAATAATTTTTTTAAAGGACCCGTAGTTTTTGGTTTAATCTTAAAAATAGCATCGAAAATTAATAAAATAACATTTTCGAAAAAACCACACAAGAAACGAAAAAACCGTTGTTATAGAAATACATTTTCAAAAAAATAACTTTGGAAAAATGACACAAGCTTCAATAACATTTTACATAAAAAAATTTTCGCCCCATATTATATTTACAAATGGTTTAGAACCGCTCAACGCTAGGATGTTTCCTTTTGGTTCAGATCGTAAAAAATAAAATTTAACAGACTTTTTTTTATCATAAAAATAAGAAAATTAAAAAGCGTCTGTTTCAATACCAATTTCAGGGTAGCTGAGATTAAAATTTAATGCAATTTAAGGAACAAGCATTAAATTAATCATGATAAATAAAATTTGTACTTTATTTTGCAATATCTGAATAAACAATCCTAGGCATACGTACAGACATAAATGTAATATAAATTTGATATAATTGTGTTGAATATAATATGTGGTTGAAGTTCTGAAAGTTCAAATGAACGATATTTTTTACTGATGACTTTGCAAACCAGAAAAAGTGCTACACTTTTTGTTAATTTATACTGGAAATAATTTATTATTGGAAAAGAATCATAATGCATAATTTAAATTGCATTTGGAATAGTATTTATGGGTAAAATAGAAATGTCGACAAATATTTCGTTCATTTGAACGTTCAGAACTTCAGGTGCATGAATATAATGGAGAGAAATTCGCATCTTGGACAAAATCGAGATAGATGATGCAAATGTCGTCGTTACAGCCGAAAGAGCTTTAACAAAAGAGAATTCACAATCACCAAATAACAATTGTCGATGCTTTGATCTTTAGTTTTAAAAAGTATGTGCACAAATGTGGGGAAAATACAAAGGCACGAGAATCAAAAGTCATATATTTGATTAAAAATTGGACTCTTTTGTTAAAAATTCGTTTTTTTTTTTATTAATTAACTTTTTTAACTAAAAACTCCTCTTTTGGTGAAAAATTGGCTTTTTCATAGTTTAAAATAAGTCTTTTTGTTTTGAAAAATTAATCTTCTTTGGTAGAATATTTAGTTTTTTGTTAAAAATGCAATTTTTTAATTAGAATTAATCTACTTTGGTTCAGGATTGTACTATTTTTGTGAAAATTGGACTTTTTTGGTACAAAAATTAATCGATTTTGTTGAAAGTTTTAATATTTGCGATGAAAATGTTAGGAATTTGAAGCTTTTCAAATTGAAGTGAATGTAGTGCCCACATTAATTTTATTTAAAAGAGATTATTCCCTATTTTCGTTAAAATCTCCTTAGTTACCGTATGCTCAGAGCATTTTGATCTGTGAAGTCCGTTATCGATACAGTTGAAGAAATGCTTCAGTTTTTTTGTAATTAGGTTCTTTTTTAACCTGAATTTAACCTGAAAAACTGAATTATTAAATTCAATTAAAAAAGAAGTTGAAAATGGTGGAAAGTTTAACGCACTGAATTTTCTGACAAGTTCACTGTCTAATCAGTTAAACATGGAAATTATTTGATTTGTTTAAATTTTATTTTTGATAAAAAATATTAAGATGTGTGCTTTATGTTACTTAGGATTCGTTCATAAACTGCATACATTACGCGTTTTTCTTTTGTTTAAAGAAAGCTCAGAATAAAATTTCCGTGCAGTTAAAAATTATAAGATTGAAAAGAAAGAAAACCGCTTAACGTAGTATATGAAAGATCCCTTAGCACGTTTTATTGTTCCATGTAAATAGCATTTTCAGTTATTTATAGTTAAGATTTGCATAGTAATCTGATAAATTTGGCAATCATTCAAAATACAAACTGTGCTTTCAGCTACTGTATATGGTCGAAGATTATGATTGGCATATTTACATGAAAAGGGATAAAAAAAATCGAAATAAAGAAGTCATTTTCGACGGTCTCAATCAATTTTCTTGATAAAATGGTAATTTTGTCAATAACGCGAAACTTCTTTGTTCCGTGGATCGTCTCGGGAAACAGAAGGCGCTCTCTGATTTTGCAATGATTTCTGTTTGCAGGTATCAATAATCTCATTAGTGATTTTAGTTCCTGGGACTGGACTTACGGAAAGACACCCAAGTTTACTGTGACTCGTCATGTCGAGATGACAGCGCCAAACGGTTCTAGTCATCGCTTGCAATTAATCGTGGATGTTGTAAACGGGATCGTAGAAGATATACATATGGCTTTGCCAGTCGATTTAGTTCCTTCTGGTTGTAATCAGAACGCGAGTGTGATTACAAATCTCCGGGGTACAAGGTATAGTCATGGCTTGACTGAGAGTATAATTGCTGCGACTGGGGGCAAAACAATCCATGTCGATACTGCTCAAAACATGGATCAGAATGACGTTGCAGCTACTCAATGATTATCACTGCCGGACAACAGTGAGGACGAAGATACCTGATTAAAAATAGTGAAAATTTATCTAATAAGAAGAGAGGGATACCTGATAATTTTTGTCGGTTGTATAGAGTATATTTTAATACAAATATATATTTAAAATTATTATTCATAATCTAAAACTAATTGCTGTTGATAGGAAGGATAGTCACAAACTTCGATGTGATAATTTTTAGTATATTTTATTCAAACTAGTTTCTGCTTAATTATTTCTAATCTGCATCGACAAAGACGAGACAGTTTCTATAGCTACTAGAAAAATAAAGGACTAGAAACTGATCTCTTGTAGTATTATACTCTAGGTATACGCTTCATCACAGTAGGTACGATCAACCACTGTTGAACTCGAAAATTAGTTTTCGAATTTAGAAGCAGGACCTATTGTGAATAATTTTTTTCAGGATTTCTGCTGAAGACTGATTTCTGACTTCTATGACTCAGGTTTCAAGGTGTACTTTTTAAAAATGCGAGCCAATTCTATTAAATACAACACATTCTTCTGATCGACTTTTGGGTGGAGCAACCTGCCGCCAGCACCTCCACTACAGAAAATTGAACGAATTAAAAAAATCAACCACGCCAGGATGTTGGGCTTTTTTGGGCTCTCAAAAACTGCAAACATTATTTTTGAAAGGACAACCCCCATATTTTAAAAACAACCGCCAGCACCTCCACTACATAAGCTTTGAAAAATTGAAAAAATCAATAGCTCTTGCACTTTAGGCTTTTTTGGTCTCTTCAAAAATCCCAAAATTAATTTAAAAAAAAAACAGTTCTATCTCCGAAAAATCATCCTTAAAATAAAATATGCACTTAACTTTTTCAAAATTAAAAAAAAATTGTATGAGTTTTATAAATTTTTGTCAAATTTTCTGGTACACGGCAAAAGGACTTGCAAATTATCCTAACATTTTAAATTCGATGAACACTTAAAAAAGTTATATGCCTTTCCAAATTTTGAAAAATTCTTTCTACTAGATAGTTTTTAAGAGATCCGTAAGTTTAAAGCGCTGTTTTTAGTAGATTTAAACAAGATTGACAAATTATTTTGATGAATTTTTTTAATTGGACAAAAATTATCCAGCGTGAACTGCGAGTTTCTAATGTGAAAGTAATCCTCAAAGTTGTAGGTGCTTTAATAATCTTCTTTAAAAAAAAAAATTGAAAAAAATTTCAGTTAAAATTTATGGCTCTAATTCCTCAGAAGTTTATATAACAATTTTCGATTTAAGTTCTAATATTTATGATATTTATCAAAATGTAAATAAAGTGTACGCATTAATATTACGAAAAAGAGCACAAGAGCATACCCGCGCGCGCAACGCTCAAGGAGTGGCATAGTGGGGTATAGCTTAGATTTTTTCGAGGGTTAAATAGTATGATTCTTTTTCATTTGAAGATTTTTCGGCACTATTCTGAGAACCCCGCAAAACGATTGACAAGATAGTGGTTTTTCCAAAATTAATTTTTGCAGTTTTTGAGAGCTCAAAATTCTGTGGCGCAGTTGATTTTTTTAATTCGTTTTATTTTTTGTAGTGGAGGTGCTGGTGGCCAGAACCTCCACCTCCATCGGCATCGGTGCCCAAAAAGCCCAAAATTATGGCATGAAAAAGGAATTTAAATTCACTTATGGAGGTGCTAGCGGAACGCGTCTTAATTTACCAACATATTCATGTAGAATTATTAAGCAATGTAAATATAATTGACTTTTCAATAATTCCGTAATTACCTACATATTATTTTTGTTAGTAAAAAAAAAATCAATTCGTATGAATTCGAAAACTTAAAATTTGCTGGTAAGTACTAAAATGACTATTAAAACTTTAATATAGGTACGATTTGAAAAATGCCACTTTTTTCAAAATTTCATGACTTCCAGGTTTTCCAGGTCCTGTAGAAACTGTTTTAAGAGACTAATCTAGGGATGAGATTTTTAGTTTTATAATATTTTTATTGGTCAGCCAGGACAAATTAAAATTTGCTTTATATTCTATCTGCTTATCCATCACAATATTATCAGTACTAACCAAGAATATCCTGAAGAAGGTAATAACTATGGTTTCACAACAGACCTACACTTACAATCGAAAATTGTTTTCTACAACTGAACAATTCTGATGCTGTAGTGAATGCACGTTTTATATTCATAACTATACAAGGGCAAAATTGTACGCGTGAGAATGATTCAAACGGATCTCTAATGCTACCTCATGTAATGTTTGACAAGTTAAGAGTTCTAAAAAATAGAAAATTCTTACGAAGTGTTAGTAATTCGAACTTTTAACAGCATTTTTTATTCTAAATTTGACAGCTGAATTTGAGCAAATAAGCTTGTAACTGAATTCGACTCAATTCTGGTGAATTCAATTTAATTCAGTTTAAAGAATTTTTAGTTTAGCAGAATTAACTTAAAATTACTTGAATTAGTCTGACATTTAATCGGAACTAGTTTGCAATTTATTTGCATTTATTAAAATTCAAATGACTCATTTGAATTTCTCTCTAATCCGCTGGATGTCACTGGTAATGACTTGAATATACTTTAATTCGTTTAAAATTCTCTCAAATTCATGTAAATTACACCTAACCCGCGGTTTAAGAACAGTGACGGGGGTGGTCTGCAAGTAACCTTGATCCTCAATCGAGCCCGTCCTGACGTAACCAGTCACGGCCGTCTGAACCTTTTGCAATTGGATATGAGAAACGACGTGAACCAGCAGTTTTATAAATTGCTAAACAGCGGTTTCGGTGTAATTTAAAATTATTTTAAAACCTACATTAATTGGAAATTTAAATCAACTCATTTTATTTCATCAGAATTCACAGAGATTCAGCTGAATTAGTTGAAATTCACGTTCATTTAGTTGAAATTCACGTTCATTTAGTCAAACTAAATTGTATAATTTAAAATGTCGTTAAAATTAATTTAAGGCCGCAATTTAAAAGTAACGAAATTTGTAATTCATAATAAAACGACTTCATTTCAGCATAATTTACAGAAATACGGTTCAATTCATTGAAAAGCACGCGAATTTATTTGGAATTTACTTTAATTTACCTGAATGTTACTGGAATTCGTATCTAGTTGAATTGATTTAAGATGCGCATGAATTTATTGAACTTCAGGTAAATTAATTTCAAATTCATTTATTGAAATGCACAGTAAACCCGCTTGATTTCACCAGAATTTTCTAAAATTCAGTTCAGTGCCATTATTTACTGATATATCAAATTCGCACGAACAAATTTCATTTAACCACAATTCACTTGAACTAATTACAATTTTTCCTAAATTAATTTTATATCATCATCCTACTTGATTTCCGGAGAATTCACCTGAATTAATTTAAAATTCACTTTTATTTTTTAAAAATAATTTTATTTATTCAAAATTCACTTGAAATAATTGAAATTCAGTTCTTCAGTTAAAATTCAGTTCAGCCAAGAGTTCAATAAAATCTGCAAATTTCGATCCAAACTCAGTATAAAATTTCTGAAGATTCTTCCTTGCCATGAACGACAAACCATTAAAAATCCCCCTTTATTCTCGTTTTTGAAACTTTTCAAATTACAAATTTTCCATAATCTTGAAACTTTATCTACGCAACTCGATCACGTGTTTCGCACGTTGTTATCATCTAATCAATCAAAAATACTCTTGACTGATTTAATATACTTACTGCAGCAATTTGCAATTAAATTATTATTGTCAGAGTCAAAGATTATTCCCCAATAATCTTTTTCAATAAAAATGCCGGTCTCAATCTCGTCGGGCGCATGGATACAAATTTCTGTGAAGCATCACCTCTCGATAAGGAGGTGGCGGAGTTCCTGGACAAATCTGGGACTCAGAGGCATCATCAGCGTCCACTTCGTTGTAGCGCCAGATATTTTGCAGTAGAGATGTTCTTTGCGAAGTGATATTTATCGATCCGAGGGGATTTCGGCTTTGGACGCCGAGAAGTCTGCAGGATAAGGCTGCGGAAAACCAGAGGTAGATCAAAGTCAGGGTTGATACACTTCCAAGGAGAAATCCGATTCCGATGAACCAATAGGGGGAAGTATTTCTTATCGAATTTTCTATATCGTCCAAATTTCGAGTAAAGTTGATGGTATTCAAAGTATTGAGGGTATTTTCATTATCCTCTTTTATGAAATCTAAATTCCAACCCTTTTCAGACTTTGATGTTTTTTCTTCCAGTGATGAATGATGCTTGGATACTTTTTTAAATGGGGCTTCAAATTTAATCATCTTTTCGAACTTCTTTGGTCCAGAAAATTCACAAAAAGGGGTGAATTTTACTTTTCTACTAAGCAGATAGGCTTGGAGTTCTTGCATCACTCGATTACAAGACCAGGGATTTCTGTAAAAGAATATAAATAGCTTTTGGAATTAATTTAATCAGAACAAAATTTCACTAGCCTTCAATTTTTAATTATTCGACTTCTGACTGATGAATGTATTATTGATCGATATAGCTTACTAGGTAAGAGCCACTTAATTAAGGATGATCAATTCACTTGCAAAATAGTTATTAGTCACTTCATTCAGGTCGATCAATTTAGTACGAAATATTAATGAGTACGTCTAGTTCTAGTAGAAGAATAAAAATCTAGATTTCAAATACCAGAATTAATCAACAAAGCTAATTGTTACTCATTGGTGACAAAGTAGATCAATTTAATGAAACTTATATTCTATAGGTAAAAGAAAAAATTATAACTTAAACTCACCTGTCCAAAAAAATTGTTTTTAAAGACAAAACACTTTGCAAGACCTTACTATTAAGTTGAATCATCACATTTCTTGAAAGATCCAATTTACTCAATTCTTTCAAATTACTGAAGGCATCTGCAGGTAAATAGCTAATTAGGCACTCACTGAGGTCAAGATCCTGTAAATATAAAAATGAAATTTCTTAAATGGTTAATTCTATAAAATTCTACATTTTTAATTACAAGTTGACCAATTTTTTTCATTTTTCCTTCGTACTGTTTTATCGAATTAATGATTCTAGAACAAAGGTCAATGATAGACATTTGAGACAATAGAACAATACTGAACACAATTAACTTTTTATTATTCATTGCACTTTCCTATATTCGAATGTCAAAAAGGCGATAACACTTTGCAATTCTAGTAGAATTCTAATTGATTCTGCGGTTTTCTAAATCTGAACAACTTCTATAAAATGGAAAGTTCAACTATAAATAAATTCATTTATAAATACTTCAACCTTATAATTGTTCATTTTTGATCATTTTTATCTCAAACTATTGAATATCTTGAATTTCAATTTACAATTTAAAAAGTATACTTACAGTAATACTTGAAGATCCCAATTCAGGAAAATGCAAGTTGAAATTATTTCTTTGAAGCTTTAATATCCTCAGTTTCGTATTTTGTGCGAAAGTATCTGGTAAAAGATAATTCAAGTGATTTCTAGACAAATCCAAAACAGCCAACTCGGTGAGCTTCGCAAAAGCCGCCAGGCCAATTTCGTTGATTCCATTCTCGGAAAAATTAAGGTATCTAAGTTTCGTTAATCCAGCGGCCTGAAAAATTAGATTTCAGCCATTCTTAAATTAATTATTAAATTTTACACTCTCATTTCAAATAAAATTATCCCAAGATTTGTATTATTTAATCTATCCCCAGTTAATATCCAAAAATTAAAAAGCTTTTAGACCAAGCGATGTCAAGTTCACAAAATATTCACAGTGTATTTTAACTTTCATTTCTAATGAAATTCTTTTAATTATTAAATATAAATTATTTAATTTACATATTTATAAAGGAAAAATTGCAGGCATACGACTGAAGATGATTGAGATAGAGGAAAAAGAGGATTACAAGAGTAATTAAATTTTGTTTAAAAAAACGTGAACTTCTCGACCCCACTTTTTTGTTAAATGAAGTAAAGTATCAGTTAAAACTCTTTTTTTCTATACAAATTTTCTGTTTTGCATCCGAATGTCATTATCAGGGTACTTTTTTTAATTGTTGACGTATTTATTATACTTATTTACGATTCGAAACTCAGAAATAACAACCTCGGGTTTTACGTCAAGTCATTCCTAAAGATAGATTATCGCTTTCTTGAAATTATATTATATACTGTTATTCCATATTTTTCTTACCAAAAATAAATATTTCTTAACAAAAAACACGTAATCGATTTTTTGTTTTCATAATATGTTTTTGGAATTGCTAGATACGTTATATACTTTGATTATACTTAAAAAAGTATTCTGCGGGAGAATTTCAATTACGAAATTGAAATGTTGAAAATATGTTCCTTTGCAGTGATTCACACTCCCAGGATACATATGAGTCAGATTATCTATATCTTTCTGATCTCAATTCCCAAGACTAGTGATAAAACATTACAACGCTGCGAATTAAAAAAAAATAGTTTCAACAAATACAAAATTAAATCTAAGAATTTAGACATAAAAAGGTACGAACGTATGCGTTTAGATTGAATAGAATTGAATTCCTCCCCTTATAGAATGTATCACCCTAATGTCTATAATAAAGTATATATGTAGAATATGTGCATAGAAATTCACTCCATTGCAGCTAAACTTGTTTAATTTATTTAATTTATTCAAAAGAATTCAATGGAATTCAGAAAAGTTATAGATAAATAATCTTTAATCAAATTAATGTTTCAGTTATAAACGATCAAGATTGGCAACGGCCAAATTCTCAACCGATCTTAATGAAACTTGCCTGAAAGCCATAAAATGCAGAACTATATGAATTTAGTGCAGACTTGAACTTGAAGCAAAAACTGTGAAATTAGCACTTTGGTAAACCATAAAAAAGTTGATTTTTTATCTTTCTCAATGATTACACATAAATCTATCAAACAAATATACACACCATTTTAACTGGGGATGCAAGGCATGCAAGGTAAGGATATTATAAAATTTAAAAATTGCTCTTTCACTTTTGTCCATGCCTATAGCAAAATTAATGGTACCGATTAACGCCAATTTTTAACTGGTAATGCCAAATACGCTTGCAGAATTTATGATAACTTTATTTGTAAATTGAGTATTCGTTCTGTCATGTAATTAAACAATTCTGGTTTGTCATTTGCCCACGGCTGCAGCGAAATCTGTTTATCTAATTAATTAGTGCTATTTATCATGCATTTATAATATCTTTAATGGTCTTCATTTTTTGTAGATTTTACCATTAAAAAATGGAATTTTTCTTCTTTGCGACACAGCTGCTACCTATGTCTATTTATACGACACCATTCTGGCTATTTGTACCGAAATTTCGATACGATGAGCCTCCTTTTCCAGGTCGCGTTATTGGTACCGAAATTTAAAAAAAGATGAATATCATGTCTCTATTGAAACTAGCTTTAACGTTTCTCTAAATCTTATTTCCAGTTATTAGCCATATTTTTCTACATTTTGTGCAAACAGTAGTAAAATTCCACCAATAAACACATGTGATGCAAAAACTTGGCCAAGTTTGGTCAGGAGTAATTAAAAATCAGTGTGTAGAGAAATGATGTATTAACAAATTTTTTTAAATTATAACAACTTGGCGGGATTGAATGTACAAAAAAAATTTCTTTGGAAAAAGGGAGAAAAATTATAAGTTGTACAATTTAGCAGGACGTTATTTGCGAAAGGAGAGCATCTTCAACAAGTTTTAGTTATACTTGAAGTGGAGAAATAGGTTCAATTCCGCCAAGTTGTTATAATTTTAAAAATGTGTTAATAATTTCTCTAAATTTTCTTCTCAAATTTTAATTCTTCAACATTGCATGAATGTATCTTACAATAAGCATATTATTTGTTGTACAGTCCCTAACAAATAAATGTACTTTATTCCTTTTTAATTCTATTTTGCCAAAATTAATTGTATTTGGTCAAGTTTTTGCATCACATATGTTTTTAGTATAGGATACTTTTTTATACTCTTATAACAATCACAGCTTTGTAATACGAATTGATTATTAAAAGATAAAAAGAAGTTAAATAAAAAAGGCACTGTTTATATGTTTATGGAGTTTTCCGTAACTCTAACCACTTTTCCAATTGTTCAGGGCTAACGCTACGAAACATTCCGTAACCATAGACAGCGCCTAAAAAAACGTGTCTTTTAATTGTAAACGAAATATTCGCATATATACGCATGATGGGTAAATGCATTGCATATTACATTCCACAAAAAACTTTAGGTAACGTTAGAAAGCCTTCCTAAAAACATATGTATATTTTTATTATATGTTTATCCAAAAATGTTTTGCATTTTTACGTACGTATTTATTTGTATATGCAACATGAACTAGATTCACATTACAATTTAACAAAATTACTATTTATTTGCGTTCATAATTACTGCATGCAAATCACGACTGTTATCTACGTTCATGTGATCAATTAGACTTGCAAATGTGTATTTTCACACACATAATTCAACAGAATTTATGAAGACCTCAGGGCCCGAAGAAGCATCATCCACCCATGCTCTCAGTTAAAAATACCTCCCACAAATGCCTACAAACATGAAGCCAGAGTAACGAAATATGTACAAGAAAAAATAAGGGTGAATCTAAAAATCGAAGAAAAAAAACTTACCGCAAGTTCGTAGTTTGCCAAAGAAGAAATGGAGTTATTTGAATAATCAATTGCTTCCACAAGGCCCGAAATTCCTGTTTCTATGCTGTACAACCGTTTATTCGCACATGTTGCGCGTTTAAGACCGAACCATGTATCACAAGTACAAAATATCGAGCACCCATAGTCAACACTTTTTACAAGAAACACAAATTGCAAAAGCGTGAATGCGAACGTAAAGGCTAGTGCGTTCCTCATACTTTTTTTCTCTCATCTATAACAAACATCTAAGTAACAAAATGTACCAAGAGTAAACTTACTTAGTTTAGGCAGGATCACTTTCACTT
This sequence comes from Druon quercuslanigerum, assembly GCA_010014905.2. Lineage (NCBI taxonomy): Eukaryota > Metazoa > Arthropoda > Insecta > Hymenoptera > Cynipidae > Druon > Druon quercuslanigerum. The sequence continues at coordinate 15,367 of JAAAKG020000221.1, forward strand.
TTTTCCACGTTATTATTTTATGTGCAGCCGATTCAGTAAGAAATTAAATACATTTTTTCGTAGGAATGAATTCGGTATTCAGTGAACGCAGTAAACTGTTATAAGAGACATACCTGCAGCTGCCAATAACCGAGCTAATCTTATCATTTCGCACTCTTATTTTTCCTACGCCCGCAGAAAACGTCACACAACTGTGCAGTTTCAGTCGCCACTTTGAGAGCACTTCGAGTTTGAAGAACCTTTTCACTCTTATTTTTTTCTACCTGATGCTACCTATTGGGCCCTGCCAAACCCAGGGGCGCCGATTTGGGTACCTGCTCAACTACAGTATCTTTATTTCGAGCGAGGAAAGTTAGAGATAAGAATATATTATGAGTCTCTAGCTAACGGCTAGATCTGGATGTCACGTGGTTGATATGAGAGCATGTTATGTTTAAGTTGTAATTATCGTACGTACAGACATTGCAGCAATTACAATCGGCTACTTAATTAATTACACATATTGCGTTAATATTTTAAATAAGAGTTCAAACATAAAAGAGTGTATAGATTTTGGAATAATTATCAACAAAGTTTTTAATATGTATTAATATTTTACATACAATGCATTATGCGCTAAGAATATTAGATATTATGTGTATGCACCGGTTACTGCATGCTAACTGCATGTAGGTGCGGAAGCGGGAAATGACAGTGAATTTATTCCATGGCGGGGAATTTTTCTATTATGTAATTTTAAAATTATTTACAATTTCTAGAATTAAAAATTTAAATTATACACGTTTATGTTCTAATTTAAAATTAAAAAAATGTTCGAACACGTTGAAAATGAAATGCTCAATATTTAAAATTTTAATATGATTATAGGGATTATATTAATATTATGATTATAGGGAATTCATTAGAGAAAATCATTATATGGAAACTGATTATAAAATAATTAGCATTGTGGAATAAATAACAGGGCAATCTTACATTAATGAAAAGGTACAGAAAATACCAAAAGGGAGGATTTATTTCATACCACTCATAATCTCAAATGAAAGTACACAAAAACAGCGATTAAGCACAAATAAACTTTACTCAGAAAAAATCTGTTAATTCCCTTGATATATTTAAAATCTCTTAAAATTTAATTGAAATCCATACGAAAAGTTTATGGAATCCCATGAAATCATTTGAAACATTTCAAAAGAATGTTAAACCTATTGAAATATTTAAAATTTGTTTAAATCTTTCGAAATCCATTGGAGAATGTGAAATTCCTCAAAATCTTCAAAATAATTAGAGCTCCTATAAATCTTAATCTCCTCTTCTTAAATTGTTGAAATCCGTAAAAATCCTTTAAAGTAACATTTCATTTATTCCGTAAAGTATAAATCATTTGAAATCCCAAGCGTGATATAAATCCCAAGCTTGAATATAAATTAAATTAAACTTAGTCATTAAAGTTAGCCAGAAAAAAACGTTAAAACTTCTAGAAACCTTTTGAAATCCCTTGAAATCTTTGGATATTTAATAAAATTCATTGAATCCTATGAAATTCTTTTAAATGCCTTAGTGCCCCTTAAAATCTGTGCAGTCACTTAGAATCCCGTGAAATTCAATGAAATTCCATTTATTTTCCAAATTTCTCTAGAAATCCCTTGAAATTGTTTATATCTCTTACAATCTTGTACAGCCGATTAAAATCCCTTGAAATCTTTGGAGATCGTAAGAATCCATTTAGACAACTGGAAATCATATGAAATTCCTTGAATATAGTTTGAATTAAACTTATTCATTAAAGTTCTCTCTACAAAACTGATAAAATCCCTAGAGATCTTTGAAATCTTTGGGAATCCTATGAGATTTTATCAAATCATTGAATCTTGTGAAATTCCTTGAAATACACCAAACTCTCGCTTTCAGTCCAGTGTCGGGGGTAGCCTTCAAATAACCTTGAACTGATTTCGGGAGGATCGAAACGTAAACAGTGAGTGCCACCTGACTCGTTACCAATTGGAATATATAACTGTATATATAATATTGCAACCGCTCTTGCCCTGCTCGTCTGAGAAACTGCGGCAGCCAGCAGTTCTAGGAAGACTGAGAACGGAGTGACTGAAAGCGAGAGTTTGGTGCCTTAACATTCTTCAAAGTATCTTAAAATACATTGAAATCTTTTGAATCGCTAGAAATTATTTGAACTTTTATGTCATTTAATTTCCAAAGTTCACTAGAGATCCCTTTAAATATTTAAAAATCCTACAAAATTCTTTGAAAACCCTTGACATCTTTGAAAAACGCAGAAATTCTCTGAAATCCCTTCAAATTTTTTTTAATTCCTTGAAGTCCGAGGAAATATTTTTAATGCTTATCTTGAAAACCGATAAAAAATTTTTTAATTAGTTGAAATATTCAGAAATCCCGTAAAATCCTTTTAAAAGTCTGAGCATAAGAGGAACTTCCTCGAAATATGTTGGAATCTTTTCGAATCCCACAAAACCTCCTGATCTATTTGGAAATCTTCAAAACCCTTTAAACTCTCTGGAAATGTTTCGAAATTGATTGAAAATTAATAACATCTTTTTAAGTTAGTTAAAATACTTGGAAACCCATTAAAATCCTTAAAATCGGTTGAAGTCCCTCACAAATTTTTGAAAACCTTTGGAGTCCCTTAAAATCTCCTTATAGGTTCGGAAATCTTTCAAATGTTGTGAAATTTCTGCGAAATCTGACAAAATCACTTATAATCTTATAATATATTTTTAAAGGGGGATTTATAAGGTATTTTAAAAGATTGCATGATATGGTATGGTATTGCATAATATTGTTGAGAGAGTACACTAAATGGCCAGAGTAATTAACGTAAACTCTTCTTTTTTGTCTCCAAATAAAAAAAAACGTATTCTGTAGGTTTGAACTTTTTTATACCTTTTAGATTTTTTTGCAATTGCCACAATCGCATATAACATAAAATTATTGAATTTAAAAGTGAAATACAAATTCCATTTCAAATAAGGAAAAATATAAAGAAAAGTCTAGGTCATGGTTTAAGAATGATTTGGTATTTGATTATATCATTCCATGATAAAAATAAAGGAATTCGTATTTCACAGTTAAATAGAGAAAAATTTGGACGTCTTGTTTTGACAGGAAGCTTTTTTTTAGAAATAGCTGGAAATATTGAATAAATACCCCGAGAGTTTCATTCTTGGGAAACCACTGCTTCACAAGAACGAAATTCACGAGATATGAAGAACATATTTACAGCTATTTTTGAGAACAAAATTAGTTTGAAGTGGAATTTTTGAGAAAGTCCACCTTCAAGACTTTTAGGAAAACAGCCGCCATTCTGTCATTTTTCAAATTTATCAAATCCCTTACGTTCAATAAAAAAATTCGCAAATAATCTTCGAATAATTGGAACAAATCAAACAAAAATTATAATAAACTATGAAATATGTGTTCTTTTGTTTTCAATATGAAATGATATATCTAAATACCAAATAATTCAAACACCCTAATCCGGAACTCTATGCGCCTGATTTTAAATTGCATTGGCCTAAATTTCAATAATCTAAAAGCTAACAAGTTTCCTTTAAAAGCATTCAAAATTGTGTAATTAAAAAATTAATAAAGCTTTTAACAATTGTGAATTAATAACGATGAAACCTTCAAGACTCAACAACTTTATTTTTTAAATTGCAAGAATATTGAAATGTTTCCCAACTTAATAATTTCAAAATAAAATATTAGAAAATTGTAAAAATTTAAATGTGAAACCTTAAATTAATGAAGCAATTATATTATGTTTAAAGCCTTTCAATGTACTGCCAAATCTTAATTTATACCATTTTGAAATTAGGCCTTCACTTGATTAATTCCAGACAATCCAAATCAAACAATTTCTAATTAAAAATATGAAAAGAGTACGATTTCAAATTGAAATTTTTATGATGAATAATTTTAAAAAGCAAACTTTAAAAACTAAATAACTTCAGATTGAAAATAGATAATTCGGACTATTTAAAATTAATTGAATAGCTCTTAAATTTGAAAAATTTTGAATGATAAAGTCTTAACATGATAAAATGTCATTTTAATTGAAAGATTTAATACTTATATTGGAATAATTCTGAACTAGAAAGTTCAAAAATGTTTAGTTACTTCTGAAATCATTTAAAACTACACAATTCAAAATAAACGCTCCCTATTACTTCAACTTTTATAAATTCTGAACATTTGAAATCGAATAGTTTAGATCTCGTTTGAGCATGAATTGAAATTTTAAAATCTGACAATCATAAATTAAACAATTTTGTATTGAAATACTAGAAACAGTCCCGATCAAAATTTAAATTGTCCGAAATTATATACAATTTTCTATTGAAAATCTTAACAGCTCAATAATTCAACATTCAAAAAGTTTGTTTAGACGTTTAAAAATTTTGAAATATAAAAAATGTCAAATTAATAGTTTTTGAGATTCGAGAGATTTGAGAATTTAGAAGTTTAAGATTTGAAAATACCTCTGTAGTGATACTTATGTTTGAAACCCTTGCAATGAAAACTTTTTCTACTCCGAAATTGTACTAATTTAAATATTTTTAATTTTTAATAATTATGTCTCTTATCCAAGAAGACTTTTAAGAGTTGACCAGGGTAATTTAATTTTTTACCACCATCTTCAAATTATTTTTTTATGCTAGCAAAAAAGAAAGGCGAAATTCATGAGTAATGCGCAGTTGGCAGACATATTTATTCACCTACTAACCAATAAGTATACAATAATAAAAGTATAACAAAAATTAATTGGTTCACACTTGTAGCAATTTTTGTTGTAATGTTTCTTTCGCACTAACCAGACTCTGCCCAAAAAGTTGAAAACTTCAGAAATGGCGCACCTTTTTCTTGAACAGCATAATAATTTATTTTATAAATGGTTATTTTTTTATTAAAAAAAATATTTTTTGTAAGAAATATGGTCGGTAGTTTGATATAGACACAATAAAATGTTGCACTATACCGATCAAAAACAGTTATAATAATTAGATAAACCAAATATCTTTGAGCAAATTAAAAAATTGCAGTATTCATTCGTTTAAAAAGTTTCTCTCTTCTCTAATGGATGGCGCCACAATGACAATTTCGAATCTGTTTTCTTTGAGTCGGTAAAGACATAAGCAACATTTTTTTGTACGCTATTATCATCGATAATTAATTTTTTTATAGCTCTAAAAGATACACATGCGAGTAAATCCTTTAATTGAATATTAGATCTTCACCCAAATCTTTGCTTTCATGATGTTTTAGAATGGCATATGGTACAAACTCCGTAACTCTGTTCGTCTCTTCTTTGCATCTCTTAATTATCAACAAAAACGACATAAATATATAGAAGACTCCGTAAAAAGAAGAGCATTATTTTATCTACTATTCTACTGTCCAAAAATGGGTTAATAGTTGTACTTATTTCGCTTCACATCACATTCCCTCTAATTATAGTGTATTAACGGAAGCAAAAAATCGTAAGTCCCTAAGACACTAGATGTAAAATCTAAAATGCCAGTAACTTTATGGCTGTGAGTCGTAAATAAAATGCAAGTTCTATTTCGAAACTGTTTGCAATTTCCTTCTCACCTAAATTTGCTTCAACCTCCTGGATACATAACATTTATAATTTCAATCATTAAAGAGAGACATATGTAAAAGTACAGCATGTCGGAACATCTGGATCTCTAATATTTTTATAAATACATGCTTTACATAGTACAATCTTGCATCTCATATTTAGAGATACTAAAATGATTATAAATTCAATGATATATTGCATTGAAATTAACACACACACACACACACACACACACATATATATATATATATATATATATATCATTTTATGGGAATTCAGAAAATCCTGGGGGGGGGGGGGGCGATCGCTGTTTCGTCCCCATTGCAGATGCGCGCCTGTACCCCCCACGTTCCCACCTCTTTGAGAAATTTCAATAAATTTAAATTTCTAACCTTTAAAATCGAATAATTTTAACACTTGTATGCAATTTAAATCATTTCCTTGTCCTTCATACCAATAAAAAATATATAATACGTGCTGATACGTGAGTACCAAAAACACAAGTACAAACTTGTAAACACATCGAATGTTTCATTGCCAAACAGAGAATGTAAAAAAAAATTTAAATAATTATTAATAATTAATAAGATTATTATTAGTTTTATAATTACACAATAAATTTCACGTGTGTGAATAAGATAACTTGATAAGAAATTAATAATCCGCTCAAAGTTGAATTTTTTTATGGTGGGTACCCGGGCACCCTCGGTGTGTCCAGATGTCTTTATTTTGAAGTCGATTATTTTTGCGAAAAAAATTCCGAAGTACGATCCTATAACGAGGATTTGGAGGCTCTATATGAAATTTTTCTTTTCATTTCACATACATACAAAATGTACCGTGGTGGGCATACTCCAAAAAAATCTGTAATTGTAAATCTTAAAAATAGAAGAATTTTAAACTCCAAATCGTTAACATTAAATCAATAGT
>JAAAKG020000232.1:0-21913 GCA_010014905.2 Druon quercuslanigerum
ATTCGGTTTTGATTCCTCTAGATCCAAACCGCAGGGTCTATGACAAAGCCACCGAACGCGTCCTCGGGTTGCGGATAGAGGGCCCCTGTACCAAAGGTTTCTGCTGAATATGGTTACAAAAAATTATTCGGCAGTCGCAGACAATTGTCCAGGGGTGGTCCCGAAGGAATTAACCTCCAAGCGGAGGTGTGAAAACCGTACCGAAAGCTGAATAGCACCTGGATACCCGGTGACCTCTCAAGAGTACGCAGCCTTATCCTCGTATGCGTCGCTCTACAAGGATAGACATACCCGTTTCCCTAGCTTCTCGTGGGAACAACAATGATAACACCAAACTTAGCCGACTCAAAGAATTATGGCCAACCACTAGTCTGAACACACTGTATAAGATATTCACAGCTATCTTAAATGATAGGATTGTGCGGGACACCGGACCTGTGTGGCAAAAAATGTATGAACAACGCGGCTTAGAGGAAGGCGTAGCAGGATGTCGGGAGAATCTGCTTATCGATAGATGTGTCTGGCCTGGATTGATTACCGGAAAGCTTTCGATTCGACCTCCCATAAACTTATCATCTCTCTTTTGGAAAACTCAAAGGTCCATCCGCATACCGTGAGGTGCATAGAGAGATTGATGCCGTTTTAGAAAACCAGATTTACTATCTCATCTGGAAAAAATCGTGTGACAACTATCAAGGTTACTTTGCAAAGAGGTGTCTCTCAGGGCGACTCCATGAGCCCACTCCTCTTTTGCCTCGCATTATTTCCATTATCTCTAGCACTTCGCCATACCCAGTGGTACCTTCGCGGCAAACCCGCAAACGAAAGCACAAGGTCACCGATGTATTTTACATAGATGATCTTAAGATTTATGTTAAACATAAAAAGCATAGCTCTATGGATATTCGAACGATACACTTAGGAAATAGGAATGGAATTTGGGTTTGACAAATGCGCCAAGGTTTACTTAAAGCGAGGAAAGCTTAATGGCATCTCTGAAGACCCTGAGCATGTCGACAGGAGCGCTATACGACACCTTTGCGCTGGAGAGACTTATACGTACCTGGGTGTACCACAGAGCCGCATTCAGGATATGACTCAGACCCCTTGATATCGGGACACGAAAGGTTATGTACATAAACAAAAGCGTGCATCTTAAGTCTTCTGTTTCGCTACTCTACATCTCATGCCGTCAGTCAAGATGGTCGCAGAATATTGAATATTAAATGTCTTCATAACAAGATGATTTTGGTTAGAGCACATAGAGTCGCAAATGGAAGAGATCCTCTTCTTAAAATGGTCACGAAGCATGAAGAAGAGGGCAAAGGATTCAGGATTCAGAAAGCTCAGAAGATAAACTTCCGGAAACAGCTCCTGGATAAGAGGATGCACGACATCTTCCACAGAATTGTGGAGGATCAGTCAATGTCGTGTGAGCTAACATTTGCTTTCCTTAAATCACACAGATTGAAGTCTGGCACTGAAGGTTTCATTTCGGCATGTCAAGATGGTGTCATTTCCACCTTAACATACCGTCGCCACATTTTGAGCCAAGACATTCCCGATGATAGCTGTAGGGCGTGCCATGCACATCTCGAGCATCTAGGACACATACTATCTAGTTGTCCAACTCATGCGGGAACGACCTACATCTAACGGCACAATGCGGCACTGAGAGAGCTTTATTACCATCTCTGTCACTCTCACGGCATTAACCTTAATGTCGCTCCGCTAAACGCTCCTAGGGAAATAGAGTCAATTGTCGAGAATGAGAAGTGCCGAATATATTGGAACTTTAAATTCTCAACAACGGTTTCTATTACACACTCAAGGCCTGACATAGTTCTCTTTGACTTCGAGAAGCGAACCATGTTCTTTATCGAATTTTCGGCACCAGCTGACGAAAACATCATAGCCAAGGAGAATATTCTGAATATTCTGTTAAATTAATCGTCTTTATCATCGGCGTGTAAACAATATGCTAAAACTCTTGCGGGGGAAATGCAGAAGGCGGTCGTCCTTGGATCGCTCCGTGTCCTCAGAGTGCACGAGACTTTTGCCGGATCGTCGTATTGATTCCGTCACAGAGTGTAACCACCTATCTCACGGTCGTGAGACGTGGTTATGGCTGAAATTTTACCGCGATTTCGCTGGGGTCGAGTGCAATTTTTTCAGATTAGCACCCCAATCCCGGCTAAATCCTGCGGTTGTCTTCATGTCAAAATTTTAATTATATATATATAGTTGGGCAAGACCATTAATCGGTCCGTTAATCCGGCTATCCGTTTCTTACCTGAGTTAAATTTTTCTTTAACTATTAACGGACTATCGGGATTAACGGCCTATTTAAATTCCGTTAACTTCGATTAATTTCAGTTAACCTCCGTTAACTCAAAAAATTGGTGAAATAAATTAGTTTCTGCACTGCCCATGTCACCAATATTTCCCACCAATTGGCATGCTGTCATGAATGATACACGATCGTCAGTGACTTGTGCCGAACAGCCTGAGACTCGCTGACGAATGCTGTATTCTTGGGTGAGCAAGTTATAAATATAACACCACAATCCCATCCAGCGGTGCAGTGTAGCGGACGATCTCCATGGGAAAGACATCTTGAAGGCGAAGAGAGCATGCATGTCAGATAAAAATGTCGACATGCTTCTGTTCATGAATGGCAATTTGCACCATATGAACAATTTTCAGGAGCAGTAAACATAGTCAATTTGTACCTCGCTATTTTTATAAAAATTGGATATTGTGTTCAATTAAATTGTTCCATTTATTCTTACCTTTTATATTTGTTTACATTTCACAACATCTTGGTAAATTTCACAAATTATAAACTCTAGTAAATAATTTTTCTTCGCATAAAAAGTTAACTTTAAAGATTAACGGATTAACTTTAACTTCCTTTAAATTTTTTACAGATTAGCGGATTAACGGATTCAAAAATGGTCACCATTAAAATATCTTACCAGGCCGGAAAAGTTAGCTTATATTTTCTAGTTTTACGTTTAAAGTGTCCCCCCCCCCCCCCCGCCCCTCCGACTGCAGCGAGGACATGAATTCGATGTATTTTTTTGAGATATATAAGATGCGCTAATTATTTTTCAAAGAAAGTGCGAATTTCAATGAGATAATCGCAAATAACCGGTTCACTTTGCATAATTTAAGGTAAAGTCCAGTTTTTGGCAATAATTAGCAGGCTCTAGGGTACCAGAATAATATTTTTTCAAAAGTTCATGCAAAAGCAAACATTTTCCCGCCTGGCACATCAAAAACGCGATCTACGGTGCCAAGATATGATTTTCTCAAAATAAAAATAACCGAAAGATCGCTGTTCAGGGGTAATGAGACATTTTTCAGTTTCATCAAACAATATGCCAAGGTGGTTTTTCCCAAACACACTTATACAGGGTGTACATGATGGTCGCTAATCCATTTCAATAACTAGAGGAGGCAGTTTTTTCTTGTTTGCGAAAAACGTGATACAGGTCGACCTCGGGGTAAACATCCGTTCTTTGGTTTGCACAAAATAAGCTGTTTAGGCATAGTATGGTTTGAGCACATAGTGGCCATGAACAGGTTTATAGTCATGAATTGTGTTCATTATCTTCCGAAAAAATATGAATAATTTTCATAATATTACAAGTTCGTTAATGGACATCAACCATTACCATTACCATGCACCATGCTGGTTGCCATTAACAATGGCATTAATATAAACTAGGTGCAGAACCTAATGCGACTACTGTTTGAATTTCCGCCAAAATCGTAAAAATTTTTTGTTTGATACTCGCTCGAAATTACGTAACTTATGAGGTCAAGAACGGAACAGAGTCAATGGGCAGCAGCTATGCAATCAGCCAGCCATTCCTGACCACACGCACTTCTTAAGTTGGACAGGATTATAAAAGTTGGGTTGAATTCACTTTCTCACACTTGTCGGAAAGTTTAGAAATAGATTACTTCTTCTTCGAAATAAAATTTATTTAAAGATTTTTGTAAGATTCAAAGCATTGAAAATTCACCAGATACAGATAACGATAGCTAGGTTCCAGTGGACTCGAAGGTGCCTGCAGAGTTTCGATGCAGCGTCGAGAGACATCCGCTATCGAAGAAGGTGCCAATTATTAAAGGCTTTCATGATTTTTTGGTAAATTCAAACAGGAGACGCGTTATGTAGGCCACTATGTCCTCAAACCATACTATGCCTACATAGCGTATTTTTCGAACCAAAGAACATATTTTTACCCCAAGGTCAAACTGTATAACGTTTTTCGCAAACAAGAAAAAAACAGCCTACTCTTGTTACATTTTTAAAATTTAAAAAAGTGTCTATTGTTACGGAATTTTCCGTAATACATACTACTGCAAGATATTTTCTGCAATTTACATTTCAATTATGTGAAATGTAAAAGGCAATCTGATAAGGGAATCGGTCCGATTCCAAAAAGTTATTTTACAATTCTGAATAAATAGTCTGGAAGAAGTTGAAAAAATAAGGGTTTTCTTTATGAATTCTAATTTTTGTTTCCCAGGCATTAAATTAAGAATAGTTAGATCCCGAAGTTTTTTGAATAAAAAATGTACAATTTTGAGTGAAATTATTTAAAAAATGGCCATACAGAGGAGAAGGATAAAAAACAATTCGAAGAAAATCCGCCAAAAGACCATTTTTTAACTTTCAACTAACGATATTGAACTTTATTATTTTGAGTAAGTTTGTAAAATATCATGAAAAGAAGCATGAGATATTTATTAAATAGACCCTCCATTTCAAACTTTTTAAAGTGTATTAAATGTATATAGTAGAATTTAAAGGTATTGTTTGGATCCTTTATGATTTATGAGAGAAAGAGAATCTCCAACAGTTTCAGCTCCAGCGCTGGTATCCATATCAGAGTTAACATATTAGAACAATGGATGATAATAATAGAAGAACTATTTACAAGCAGTTATATGTAAAAGATCGACTATGTTTAGTATATTGTATTAAGGTTGTAATTTTGTCCAATTTAGGAAGAAATAATTCCGTGTCTATGGTTCGCTGAAATTTGGTGCACACCTCACGAGGTGTAAATTTGAGATGATTTGGTATAAAATAAAAGATTTATATTCTAATTCTCAAGAAAATTGAAATCAAAAAAAATTATTTATAAATATGTATTTAGCACTATAAAATAATAATGATGAAAGAAACATTAATTATTTCAAAAATATAAGTCACTAATTTCTCACATTTAAAACATCTGTTCACAAAGGAAAAAATTTGATGTAGCATTATGTATTTTCTTCAGTGAAATTATTGTTCTTTTAATTCACTAACAAATTAGCTAATCAGATGATAATTATACAATATACATACACATTGTTTTAAACTCCTTTTTGAATAAAATAAGAATTTTGTCTTCCCTGCTTCTTATTTTTCCATAAGAATTTTACGTACTGTTTTTGAATTTTATGACTTTATGCTCTTATTTTTACTATAAAGCAAAGCAATCTGAGTTCCTACGTTTTTTCTGAGAAAATACATTGCTTTAGCAGTGTTGTTACAATTTTTGCAGTAACTTTTAACTTTAATTTTAACTACATTGACGTTACTTGCATTTTTGTAAATTTTTGTATATCTCTTATTAAAAGAGGCTTTTGGGATATTAGATACAAAAAAAGCTTAGCAAGAAAAAAACCAAGCCGGTTTAAGCAAACTTCGGCTTTAACGAACACATTCTCATGACACATCTCGTGCTTTGAACTCTTTGTTGTCACTCTATAATATAAAATCTATATTATATTTCAATTATTTTAGGTATATTATTACAATTCCAAATATATATAATGGTATTGAAACATACGTTCTTTCATTGTCTTATTTTTATGATTAAAAAAGGGCGCATTCTATAAAAAATTGTTATTCAACAGTTTATTGCAACTTTTGACATTTTTCCATAAATATAATTTGTTTATTTTCAATGTAATTTTGTACTATTTAAACCCAAAATACGCATCCTAGCGTAGAGTGGTTCAAAGTAAATTTGTAGATACCATTTAGGAGTAAAAATTTGTTAAATAAAATGTTCTTCTCTCTTGTGTCGTTTTTACAAAACGTGAACTTTTATTTTTAACGCATTTCTATAATAAGGTCTTATGACATACTTGTTCATTATTTTTAGTTGAACAGCTTTTGTCTTTTCAGTTCTTATCGTCTCTTGTGCTGTTCTTCCAAGAATTTGATTTTTAAATTTTAATCTTATTTTTAGTACAATTAATAAAAAATCTACTCTAACTATCTAAAAATTATTGATAACAAGTTTGAAGATCCGTTTTGGTTAAACATTTTTTGTTTACTGATTTTTTTGTATCTTGTGTCTCGTGAATCTGTCGTGAGAAATAAAGTTCACATTTGTGAATTTTTAAAAAGTACATCCAAATTTTAATTCTCATTTCAGCCAAATATTTAATTTACCTTAGTTTCAGACAAATTTAATGAATATCATGCATACAGTAAAAAAGTTTGTTTTTAGGCTACGTTTGGAGTATAAAACCTTTTGCGAATATAATGTTTATTGGCTTCTATAGCAGGACTACAGTGCAGCTCTTTTTTGCATATTAATTTTTTTTCGTAACTTGCGTCGTTTGGCTAAAATTTTAATTTTTTTATGAATAAAAGAAAAACGACGTATTCTATCAAAAAGTGCTTTATAACAAATTTGTGCATCTTTTTTTTGGTGCATAATTTTTATGTATTTACCTTTTTTCGTATCTTGCATAGTTTGACCACAAAATGGAATTTTTTATTTTTCATTATTTTTCGCGCGACCAAAATTTGAATTTTCGATTTGTCAAAAAAATTCAAAAATCTGTTATAATAATGTTGCAGGGCTTTCAAAAAGCAATGTTTTGTTTTTCTTGACTTTTTTCTTATCGTGCGTTGTTTGGCTTAAAATGTTAATTATCGTATTTTCTTTTTTTCAAAATGATGTAGCAATACCAAGTGCATTTTTGCACATAAAACCAATACGAAGAAATTAATTCGGGTGACCCTTCCGAACAGTGTGGAGAAACATATCCCGTTCTGAATATGATATCAAAGGCATGAGGATATTCTGTGTGACATATCTACTAAATTTGAATTTTATGCTAAATATATCTTGTTCTTCACTTGCCAAAATATATTGTGTAATTTTTTTTAGTTTAAATAATGCCTAATACTTTTTTACTTAAAATTTTGATGAATTATCATCTTAGTTTTGTAACCACAACTAGTTACTCAAAAGAAGTAATTTACCCCACAATGAATTTGATATATGGTGTGAATTACCAAATACAGTATGTAAATGAAAGAATGTTGCTTATTATAGAAAAAGTGAAAAAAGAAAAAATTATTATTTTTCTTAAAAATCAGTTTAAACATTTTCACTTAATTATTTAAAGTGATGGTGATCAACAAGAGGATAATGTTAGGCGCGTGCAAATTTAATGAAGACATTTTCAAGACATTGAGAAAACAACAACAGATCGATTTAAAAAGGCTCAAGTAGGGGACTTTTAAATCATATTCGATCATGAATTATTTTTTTGAAACAAATTTGTTGACTAAAATGTACAATTTGGGCTAGTGTGCGCGTTTTTAATCAAAAAGGATTTTTTGGAACACCGTAATATACACTTATAATCAGATAAAATAATCATCTCTGAACAGTATTAGAAATTTTTAAAGCTTCTTAATAAATTATTGGCTTCAGGTGCGTTTATTACAATGGCCGCAAATTCAAGGTTCAGTAGAAGGAATTCTAATATTTAAGTATGAAAAAATAGCCTGCAAGTGTTACTAAACTCAACAAAAGCTTTTTCTTGCAATAAAATATATTTATATCTTTTGCATAATTAAAATAATTGGACTATTTACATTTTATTACGTAAAACTTCTCTATATTGTTATTAAAATAGCTGCCAAATTCCAAGAAAATATATTTATACAATTGAAAACTTCTAGAAAAGCTTACTGAATGTAAATTTTATTAAATCTAGTGAATTAAAGAAAAAAATGGGTGTTTATCAAAAGTTTCTCTCACAGCTGATAGTCGACGAACATTATCTTTGCTACGAAACTTCAATAACAACAGAGTGTTCTACATTTCTCACAAAAATCGATCTAATCTCGATCAAAAATCACTCACCGGTTGCGGAAATTGCCTTCTCGTAATCAGCTGGTTCATCGAGCCTTCCGCGATCAGCTGCATCAAAAAGAACCGGTATATAATATCAATCTCCAATGCTTACGCTCGTAATTTGAATTCATCATGTAGATTTCTCACGTTCTAAAATCTGAACTTATCAATTTATAATTATATAATCACTAATCACGTCACAAAAATCACAACCAGTGCCTCACCAATTACCCAGGGATCGCTTCCAGCTTTCCATTTGCCAGATACCATATCCGAAATTCACTCGACTTTTAAGCAAAACTTATACCACGTGGAGTCAAAATAAAAAGATAATAATGGTAGGAAAGACGTGTAATGTCTGACTCAAGACTCTAGATGTGAGGTTCAAACACTGCTATAATTGTCTCTTTTGAATGTTGATACCTTGCCAAAATGTACTACGGACTCGATTCACAAGTGGCTAGAACATTTTTTATTGTTTTAAATGTAATTTAAATTCTTATAATTTTTTTCTATCACTATTAATTTTTAATAATGATTTTCGAAATCGTTAAGGAAAATGAGGAAATCGCGTCGCTACACGGTAGACGTCTAAGAAAAACTGCTTGCTCGATTAACTCGCATTTTGTAGAGCGACAACCAGATAGTCACTGATCATAATCCTAGGCACACCAGCACGTTTCCCGAACACGCGAGACACTAACTTATCAATAAACGGGGGTCAAACGAATCAATTGTTATGGGTCCAATTTGTGTGATTGCTCTTATAAGCTGAACCATCTTTGCTCTAAAGTTTTGCAAAAATATAACCTTGAACAATAAGTATTTAAATATGGAGGCTTTTTTTAATCCTATCCAAAGTTAAATCTTCCTAATTCACCTTTCTTAATATTTAAATTGTAAATTTTAAAATTGAAATAAAATACAGCGTGATTTTTTAATTCCTAACATATGTAGAGAGAATTTTTTTAAGGCCGTGGCTACGTGTCCCGAAATATTTGTATAAATAGCCGGATTTTCCGAAACGAATAGGAGAAGCTGGAAAAGGGACTATGTGTACCAAAATTTCTGTACGATTAATAAAATTTTCAAGTCTTAACCACTTGCCTCATAAAATGTTTTACGCTTGCCATTTTTTATAATTGATGCCTTCATCATTGGGAATCTTCGAAATAAAGATTCTCTTTGCAAAAACTTTACATTTACTCTCAGAAATATTGTCTCATATGAAATATATTAACAATAATTTTATTTCTTTAACTATTAAAATTTCGTGCTTCACAACCTTTGAGTAAAAATTTTAATATTTCAACTTGAAATGCAATATTATATCACTTTGTAAGTATCCACTTTACAAAGAACTATACGAATTTCATTACTCGATATTTCAAGATTGTAATGTACGATGTAATAATTTAATTCAAAGGAATTATCTACAGTTGACAATGGAATCCAAATACGAAGAATGATTATAACCGGTTTAAAATCGAGTTTAAGATACAGATATAAAAACTTCTTCTTATTATAAATTAAGATTAATCTAGTTATGTATAATCAATAGATTTCTATGCAGGGCTTTTAAATTAACTATGTGGATCATAATATACTCTAAACGTGTATTTAAATTATCGCAATTAATCAGTCTTTAAGTAGCTATATGATTATTTTACTATATTTTCTAGCACAGTAAATCGAAAGGTATCGGTTTTCTTGTCATAGTCTTTAATTGATACGAAAATTCATTTAAAATTTTCTTACTTTTTCCAAATTCGTTTCTTCATTAAAAATCATTCTCCTAGAATCATAATTAATCTACAAAGTAGGTATTCCTATTTATATCAAAATAATTATATTTATGGACGATTACTAATATTTAATGATATCAATTTTTCTCTCGATATCATATCGATTGGAGATTAGACAATCCAGACTGAAAACCTAAATTATTGATCTAATGGCAGATTGATAATCATTCATCAACCATTGGTAGTCCTTGACCAAAATAATGTGCACCCGAAATATCTTTACCTGATCTTCACAACCTAATAAAGCCTCTCTTACATTATTTTGTATTTATTAGTCTACTATCTTATTTAACAGTTTCTTTATTTGGCGAATAATCACAACATTACTTTCGTGAAAACATGAAACGCGCGAGTTAAAGCGGAAAATTGTATTTCCCTGTAGACAATATTTTTGCTTTTTTCGTCAATAATAAAACTTTTTTACTCGCGAGTTGGGTAAATAAAGTGAGAAACAATTCTAAAAATCTGCACTGATTCAAAAAGTAGTACTTAAATTTCGTTTTCGTTGAGCTGTTTTTTTTTAATTGTTCGATTTTTTTAATTTACTTGCATATCAGCCAATTAAAATATGTATAAAAATTTGTAGTATAAGGATAATTTTGGTCCCTGAAACTTAGATATGATAAAAAATGCAGATATAGTGTTTCTTGTTTGCATGGTAGATTAGTATAATATTTCTTATTGTGCATAAATCATTCTTTGTCGTAGATTTTCATTAACGAATTTTTTTTATTATCATATATTTTTCATTTTTACCATTCAAGTGCTTATACTTATTCTATATTTTTTATTTATACTCTTGTTTTTAGAGGGATATTTAGAATTTAGTCCTAGGGAATTTCAAAAATAATTCAAAGCACAACAATACATTAAGAATATAATGTCAAATACAAACATTCTCACACTTCGATTTCAAATTGATTTCTAACTGAAGAGATTTCAATATTTTGAATATTTTTTTGGTTTCAACAAATATTTTAATCTTACAGTTTCCAAGATTTCGTGATTTAAAACCATACATTGTAATGGTTTTGGAAATAAAATTTTTCGGATTTAAGTTTCCCTTTGAAATATTGATCTAATTATATTTAGCGTATTTTCTAATCTACCCCTTTACTCTAACTTTTTGATATAACCTTTATTAAAACTGCTGTTATAGAAATAATTTAATCAATTTGAAGCTAGTTCCATAATTCACTATGTATAATTAAAGTGATTAAGTAAATAAAAGGAGAAATTATTTGTGTGGAATAATATAGTCTCTAATTCCAAGCCAATGTGAATGGTTCGATCAAAGTTCCGCGAGTTCCGTTAATTAGGAGCTGCTATCCAGCAAAGCTGCAAAACCATTGGTGAATCTTTGAAAGTTCTGGATACTCTCGGCATCTGGCAAGATAGTAGATGCAATTGCAAATTGCAAACATCAAATGACGTTTACCGGTAGCGCATTTTGATAAGACTACAGAGCAGACCAGGGTCATGTACTACGACAGTGCAAGTGGCGACAATTAAAAAGAGAATTTCAACTCTCTTGAGCGATACATGACTCCAAATAGTGAAAAATACGCAATACACTGTATGGACTTTCAATAATAAATTCCAGTTAATTAGGAATAATAACAGATTGAGAATCATGAATAAATATTCAAAGAAATAAAAAAATTGAATTGAAAGAGTAAGGCTTGTGACATTGGCATGCTTACAGAATTCCAAGGTCTAGATAGATTATGAAATCAATTATAGTTTATTTGTATTTAAAAATATGATGTTTCAGTCATTTAAATTCTTATTCAAAATTGCCCACATTGTTAAATTTTCTATTTGAAATTAATCTTCTAATTCTCCCAACATAATTTCAGTAACTCATTCAATAATATCCTAGAGCATTTTAATACATTATGGAATTTTCAAGAACATTCTGGAAACTTAAGCAAATTCTGTAATATTTATAGAATATTAAAAAAGTCAAAACATTTCATGACAATCTAGAACATAATAGAATATCCTAGAGCATCTAAGTAGATTCCAAACTATTTTCCAAAAATCCAAAAGGTTCCCACACATATGTAGATTCGAATTTATGCTTTTTAGAATATTTAAGAAAAGTTTTTAAAGATGTTGAAAAGCGATGTTATTTTTCTGAGTGTTATAATAGTAAATAATTAAAACATTATGTGAGATGATAAAAATGAGATACTTCAGACCATATGATTGCGATGTTGAATGAATCTTTTATTCCAAATCTTCGACATTTCAAAAACTAATTTTTTTCTCAACAGGTTAGACTCGTATACATAAAAGTTCCTTAAAAAATAATGTCGAGTATTTATGAATCATTAATTCTTCCTTTCTCATTTTTTCTCAGAGTTCTCTTCATATTAAATTAAAAAGTTGAATAAATTTCATTTTATGTAATTTTCAAATCCGTTAGATTATTAGCGGCCTAAAAACAATAGTAGATTTTGAAAGAAGAAAAATTTTAGTAAGATGGAAACAAAACTACGTTTTTCTCAATTTTCAAACATGAAAAAAAAGAAGAAAGAAAAGTTTAATAACTCGAAAAGTTACTGAAGTTTTAGTAAAAGATACAAAAATTCTATACTTATTCAAATATAGATAGACAATTTGAAAGCTTCTGCATTAAATGAATTGAAATTATATTCTTGAAGATTGAAATTCTCTAATTTTGACAGCTCTTCAAAGAGACATCTATTTCGTAGAGAGTATTTGAATTTCGAATAAAAACATCACAAACTCTAATACTCTTCAAATGTTACTAGATTTTTTGGATTATTTTATGATAAAAATTTAAGAAATTTAAATAAAATTAAAATAAAATTGAAAATCCTTTTTAACGTTCAATAATCAAGTTAATGTGCAGAATTCCTGAAAATGAAACCAAGAATTCAGCGACGAAATTTGATCAACCGTCATAAAATGTTTTATTGCCATTTGAAAATAGATAAAATGTTTCCTAAAAAAGAAAATAAAAAAATTCTTTTTCAGACAAAAAATAAAAAAAGAAATTTTCTCTTTTCTTTTTTTAGGAACATTTTTATCATCTTTCAAATTGCAATAGAAAGATGTTATGGTGGTTATTATTTTATAATATGTTAGATATTTCTCAAATATTTTTGAATGTTATCGGATGGAATATATACCGTTCGAGATATACTGGAAGGCAATACTCGACCTATCAAATATTCTGGAATATTACAAAATGTTCTGAATTGCTCCTGAATGTTTAAAAATATTTTTAAATATTCTGAATTGTTTTTAAATTGTTTCCATTTTTTTCGGTATGTTCTTGTCCCTCTTTATCAATATCCTCGAATCTTTTGGAATTTTATGGAAGTCTTAGAATATTCTCTATTTCTTTAGATTTTTCTGTAATATCCTACATTTCATAAATATGATTAAAACCTTTTAGGGTTCTGTAGCTCCGAGCAAAAATCCTTTATAGTTTCGGTCAGGTGTCCGTCCGTCGTATTTTTTGCTCGAGAGGAGAAATAAGGATTGAGGAAGTAGGGCAAGCAAAAGGAGTTGTTGCATGAGAAGTGAGGGGAGAGAAAGTGAGATAGAAGTATGTAAGTGAATGACTGGAGACGGAAGGGGGAGGTATTATGGAAATGAGGGTGAATAAGGGAGGAGATGACACGGTAAGGGAAGAGAGATGTGTGGAAGTATTAAAGAGACGGGAAGTAGAAGCTGGCAAGTAAGTGTTGTGGAAGTGGTTAAGGGAAGGTTCGAGAAGGGGAAATGAGGGAATCAGTAGCAGGGAAACCTTAGGAGAATGTAAGGGAATTGATAGTAGAGGAATAAGGGGAAGTGAGATAAGTGAAGTGTGGAGGAGTGCGAGAATGGGATTTATAGGCGGGAAGGGGAAGTAGGAAACAGGAGGAGGGTAGGGGTGGGGCATCATGTAAGGGGAAGATTCGAGCAACTGAATTAAAGTCTCAATGTGATACAAAATCCTTTTCTATAGGAACGATGCGCCTATCTAGACTAATTTATTGCAATATTATATAATGTTATACAATATTCTAGAATATTCTTTAATTTTCTGAATTTTTCTGGAAAATTGTCAAACATGCGTATAACAAAATACTTTCTGCACCTCGGAAATTAAAAAAAAAATTAAATCTGACCCAGTTTCCTTGCAATCCTTGGCATCAGGTCTAGATTGTTGATACAGAGGAAGCAGAAGTGACGCATTTCACCCATTTGTGTATTAAACTTTAATTTGCAGGAAGTCGGTAACGGCTGTTTCCGGAGAATGAGAAACTTTGAAAAGCTCGTTCTGGAACCACTTCACTTTGTTCTGGACGCAAACTACATTGTTCGAACCAGGTTCCTCGTTCGTGGCTGGAATGAATTTGAGGTCTGACGCAGGTGTTCAGGAAAACGAGCTTCATTGCTGAGCACGAGGTGTGCGGTTTCAGAGCGACTTCCTCCTATCCAAGATTCATATTGATTTTGCAAACCCCAATACGAGAAGGGACAATTTTATCCTCGAATGATCAACAAGATCGGTTCTCAGATTCTTATACCAGGGGACGATTTTATAGAACCTAGAATATTTTTACCCACGAAAATTGGAAATTTTTTGTTATGCAAAATTAAATTACTTTTATTCTGAAAACAGATTTGAAATTATCGCTGACAATTCAAGATCCAAATCTGAATATTTGCAAATGGAAGATTCAAAATTTACATGTTTTCAAGATCAAATAACATTCAAAATTATTGCCTTTTTCCAAACATTGAAACCATTTTTTTAAGTAATATAGAATTTAAGCTAGAAGTTCACTCAGATGTTTTATTTAATATTATACTCTTGGAAGATTTAAACATTCTTGTATTTCTCGTTTTGACTTTTCTTTTTGAAACTTCTTCCAGGATGACGAAAGTTAACTAAAAAAGAAATAAATAATACAGAAACTTGAATAATTAAGAGTTTAGACAAGATTCGTGCAGCGATAAATATTTGTCTTTACCTTGACAGACATAGGCTAGACATTTTATTAAGATTGATATTTTGAACGTCGATCCAATACCAATTACTAAGCCAGAACCAATTTATTATAATTTATTGTAAAAACCAAATCGTTCATCATTTCTTTTTTTAATTTTCAATATAAATTTAATAATTGCTTATAATTTACATTGATGGTAATTGATAAGTAAAATAAGAAGGAACCACAAAATTTTCAAAAGTGTACATAAAATTATTGAAAAAATACGAGTAGACAATGCAAGATTTATTAAATTTCTGTGTGTTTCTACTCAAATGTGTACAATGGATCGACTGAGTAAGCAGGAGAAGTTTCCTTGAAGTGCCACTTCGAGCGCTCAAGACACTCATTTGAAATAATTATGAGAAGACATTCTGGTAAAGCAATTCTCTACATTTTATCTAAAAAAATATTTATTATGCTATATTCTGAATTAAGCAAAACTAATATTATATATAATTTTCATTACTTACTAATTCTTTCATTTATTATTTACTAATTGTCACCCTTTGCTTCGAACAAATGCCTTTCAATGCCCCTCATGAAAAATATTCTAAACACCTTATAATTAAAATATTTTCGAAAGCCATATATTCAGAAAAATTTCGATTATGTTTATTTTTACTTAAATTTCCTAATATTCTCACTTTTGAAAAATAATTGAAGATTTTTCATTCATATTTATAGTAAATTGAATTCATTTTTAGCCTTAAATTGTACTAAATATGCTTCCTAGACTAACTTACATATTTTACTGATTATTTTTTAAGAATATAAAAAATATGCATTCGTACAGGTAGAGTCTCATTCAAGCTTCTTCGAAATTCATTTTTATGGAAAATATTATATAAACCAGTTTAATCTAAATATTTAAAATATTTTCAATACCAAGATTCATATTTTTTCTATGAGTTTTATATTCTACAATAAAAATATTGAGACCCGTGTACAAAATAACCCAGTTTTACCCGGCCAGAAGAAGGTTTCTAGCCAGTATCTGACCGGGCTAAACCGAGATACGATTTTGTTAAATCTCGGCCGAGATCTGACCGCGTTCCCACCGGGACCCAGTCGAGCCAAACCGGGCCACACCTGTTTTAGCCCGGTTTACTATTTCTTAATTGCCCAGTCAGGATCTAGTCGGGACAAATCGGCCAAAAATAATTTAGCCCGGTCTACTGTCTGTAATTTATCTCGTCGGCATCCGACCAGATTCCGGTTGGGACGAAGCAGGCCTAAACCTGGCCTAGTTCGGTCAAATATTTATTTAATCAGCTGACTGGTATCCGAATAGATTCCAATCGCGATTTGCTTGATTTCGGAAATGTTGAAGAAATTGTTCTACTGCATAAAACGACTTTCCCGAAAAAATACTTTTAACTTCAATCTCCGAAAAAAGAATGTATTAATTATATCTTGCTTCATTAAAATGTCATATCACTATACACGGTGATCCATTTTAATCTATTATCGTAAATATCTTCTGAATTAGTTTCTCTTCGAAGAAATGTTGAGAACAAAGGTTGACCAGGATCGAGGGGGACATTTGACTGTAACATCAATTTTGACCTTGAGGTCAATTTTCAAAGCCAAATTCTTAAATGAGAACTTCTATTTTTAACTGCCGATTTAAAAAGAGCGGAAAATTTTACGTCAAAAATGACCTGTGGAAAATTAGTTTTTGTGAGCTTGGAAAGGTTAAAAAATTAAGGTCAAATGTCTGAGAAACGACCAGATTGCCTTTTTCCGAATTGTCTTGGTTTTTCAGGGTCAGCAAACGTTGAAGATGCTTCACAAAAGTCGATGATATGCTAAGGTGTACATCAACTTGACCATCATGACCTTCAGTTCAATTTTCAAGGTCACTTGAATGTCAAGGCGATTTTTCTTAGTCTGTGGATTTTTATGACAACACCCCCCCCCCCCTCAAACACTACCCAGGCAGTAACAATCATTTTGGATAAGATGTAAAGACTGTGACTATGCAGTTACAAAAGTGAGAATCTAGTTTCCTTTGGGGCGCCTTCTTGTCGTGAGGGCCCCTTGACTCTCACGTTTCGTGTGGTTGATTAACGTCAGTCCCCTTACCCCTCGGAAACAGAACTTTTGTAACTACATAGTCACAGTATTTACATCTTATCTGAAATGATTGTCACCGTCTCGGTGTGTTTGAAAGGGGGCTTGTGATAACAATCCACAGCATGAAGTCTGCAAAAAAAAATTAATGCGGGCATAGAGTCATGATGGTCAACGTGATGTACTCCTTAACATATGACCTTCACTTTTTACCTTTCCAAGCCGACAAAAACCATTTTTCCACAGGTTATTTTTCAGGTGAAATTTCCCGCTCTTTTTAAATCCGCAGTGAAAGATAGGGGTTCTTATCTAGGAAAGGGTTCTTACCTCCATTTGACCTTAAAAATTGAACTCAAGGTAAAAATGGATGGTACAGTCAAATGTCCACCATGGTCCTGGTCAACCTTTGAACAGTACACCAAGTCGCTAATAGACGACATTTTTCGAAGAGATTTTTTGAGTACATACAAAAATAAATATCAGTAAAATTAAAAAAAGAAGGACTTTTATATACCTATTATAAATTTTTTTCGTGATTTATTTCACATTAGATAAAGCCCTTGCCGAAATGTTTGGACAGAACTTTTGCACCTACTAAAACTTTGGGAAATATTTTAAGAAAATATTTTAGAGCAAATTTGGCAATGCAATTTACTGCTGCGAAAAGTATGCTAAATAAATACTTATTAAAACAAACCCTAGTTTATGATTGCTTATATGGTATGTATTATTAGCTTTTTTATTTTTTAGCAGAATATGCTATTAGTATTTTATTTTCCTTTGAGGAGTACTTTCAGAAACACATCACGATGCCTCGTACGGAAAAATTATCACGCAAAATGCGTTCACCATCTCACTAGGAAATTCGTTAGGAAACGCAAAAGATTGGGAAGATGTCAGAAATAAAAAGGGATCCAATCGAGACCACGAAGAAAGAGTCGAGGATGAACACGATGTACTTGTGAAATAAAAATATTTTTGGTAATTTATGTTGGCCTTTTTTTTAATTCCTTATTAAAAATTTCTTCTTGCAGCTCGACCAGTATACGATAGAGGAGACCAGTCAAAAACCGATCGGTTCCCAACCGGGCAGCCTGACCAAATTCCGGATAAAAACAGGGCAACCCTGTCGGAATCCGGCCCGAGCCCGGTCATAATTTCTGTATAGGTAATACGATTGAATTATGAATTTAGTTATCTAAAGTCCTAAAGATTATCTCTAAATCGAAATTTGGCTGCATCACTTTTGACTTTTAACAGCATAATTTAAATTTTATCAAAATTAGAAGCATAAAGAATTTTCTCAAATTTCTATTTTGATTGGCAACATATGAATTAATTATTTTATTTATATGATATTTTGCAATCTTGATTTATTAGATGTGTAAGGTGTTTATGAATTCACCAAAGTTTATTCAATACAGTCACAAAATAAGAAACTTCATAGCAAATTATTCAAATGAGGTTTAAGTATTTATTCTAATGCCCTTCAAATGTTTTATGTGTGAAATTAACTCACCTGCGCATAAACGCGATGTCAGGAAAGCAGTGAACTTACTTTTCGTGAATTTTGTCTCAGGGATAAACTTTAATAATACTTGCAGATATACTTTTTTATCTCGTTGACCTATTCGAGAAGACGAAGCGTATAACATCGAAGTAAAATGTCAAAGTTTGAAATCAGAATTGCCAGTTTTTCGGAGCATCCATTTTTTAGAGAAAAATTATTACTGTTGATAATTTTATTTAACAAAAATAATATAAAATTAATTTAATTATCATTGGTAGTCAGATTATACCTAATCTTTAGGAAGTTAATATTTTTAGATTCAAATTAAAAATTTATTAATAAAATTGAAACAATAACATTCTTAGCTTGTTTCATATATTCAAATACTTCTTTTTTTAATATCTGATCAACAACAAAACATTGCACAATTTAAAGAAAAACATAGTGCTGAAAAATAGGGTAAATATTTAGTTTTCCTTACTTATCAATTTACGAATACAAGATTCCATAGGAAGTCCATTTGGCAATTGATCAGTGGAAACCAGATTAGAAGCTTCATCCTGAATCTTCTCATAGTGTACGTCCAAAACAGACATTTGTGATTTTTAAATAAAAAATCGAGCACTGGAAACAATTTTTATTTTGCATACCTACACGAGCCACTGCTGAATTTCCACTGACATAAAAAGGTAGAAAAACGTACTATCGCATTCTCTTTAACGAGACAAAACGTCATTCGACCTTCAGTATTCGATTTTATCACGCATATATATATGTATATAACTAAATGCGAAAAAAGTCAAATGGAAGTTTGTAAATCACAGAGCGCTGCTTTAACTATCTATTCGATTTTCCGAAGATGTCCTAAGTTGCGAGCATAAACAGTTTGTTAATTATATGAAACAATGAGATTCCTGTTCACTTAAAATGTGGAGAAAAGAATGAAAAATTTTAGAAACATTTGAGCATAGTCAAATTTTGCAGTTTTAAAGACTAAGTGTTTTTATTCTCTTAAATTCTAATTACTTTCAATTTTAAATTCAATTTGAATGTGTCACCAAATACTTGAATATTTATAGTATTAATAAAACATAAACCTTTGCTTAATTTTGGAATTTTTCAAAACATGTTTTAAGCATTGTACTTAAACGTAATGTTTCTGATAATTAAATTTCATCCTTGGCCTCTCGCCTTTTAACTTTAACTCCTAAAATATGCTGTCTAACCTTTGAGTTTTGATATATGATTTTATCTTTTAACCCCTGACATATGACCTATTATATTTGACAGTTCATTTCTGTTCGTTTTCATCTCCCATTTTATTTTTGATATATGACCTCTGACACCTGAAATTTACATACGTATGAAATTCAACTTTTTATTTTTGACTCCTAATCTAGACCTTGATATACTTTTAAAAATATGATTTTTATACAGGCAAAACTTTTGAATGCGCAAATTTTATTTTATTTTTATGAAATATTTTACATTGGAAACATTTCTTCCAAAATTTAAAGAATTTATAATTCAATTATAAAATTTCACTTCACTGTACTATAATAATGTAATGATTTACCTTATTGATCATTTGTTTGTTCTGCTCTGCCTCCACGGCACTTTTGATTAAACCAGTGTTCAAACTGCCGTTATCCTAAAATGCTTCTATAAAGTTGACATTATTAGATTCTGTATATATTTTTTTCCTTTAAAAAACTTTAAAATAATTCGAAATTAATTAAATATAGGTATTTTTATGAACGAAGTTTTGGAAGGAATTTTTCATTAAAGTTGAATTTTTGCAGTAAAGTAAACGATATCTTTTTTCATCATTATTTGTATAAAGGCTGGTAACAGTTGCCGTGATAAAAAGAAAGTAAAAGACTTGACCTATATTCTCAACAAGTGAAAATAGTAGATGTACTCAGCATAGCTTTTGAAGTACATAGACGTTATAGAAATTTTAATTATGATAATTTCTGATTTTTTAAGAAAAAACTACATTTTAACTGCGAATAATTCGTAATTGCACCTTGAATATGAATCTTCACAATTAAATGAATACATCTCGCTGGTAAATCTCGCATCTCGCATATCATAAAATACCATTTCATTAGCTTCTGATTTATTATGTTAGATTTATTTATTTATTAAAAACACTGTTGATTATTCTCTGCAACTATTCATTTTTGTGCTTCTGTAATTTTAATGTTGGCTACTAATAATGTTATTATTCTTGTTATACATCTTATATTTGTATTAAATTGCTAGTAATATAAATTTTTATAAAAGTAATTATAGATTATTATGCTTTTAAAATTACAGGTAAATCAGGCTGGGAGTTGGGGTATGAAACTATCGTCTATAGTTTTTGCCACAAAACTGTAAAATTAATTGACAGCAGGTGACGTTTCGTAACCCAAGTCCGAGGGAAACGATACCTTCTGTAATAGTACCATTCATACTACTAATACTAATTTTTTTACAGGGAAATAGTACCCTAAAATTAACGTTAGATTCACACTTCGTTTTTTAAATACAATTTATGTCTAACTTGCACCGATACAACTTATTACATTCTCATCCTTAATGAGAAGGTATTGGTTTTATGTAAAATTTCAGTTTGTCGGTTTTCGTAAAATCCCCACATTTTGAGATCCCCTGTGCCAGAAAAAACTTTTTTAAGGCCTGTAAAGAAAGAACGAGTTCGTAAACCAGCTAAAAATTCAAAATGTGAGCCCATTTTCAAAAATTTTAATACAATATTTTTTCAAGATTTGAAACTTCTATGTACGGTTATTTATAGTACTCGGGAACTTAAAAAATACGCATGATATGACAAAAAGTCGAGAAAAGAAAAACGTTGATTTTCAAAAGCCCAACAAGACTATCATGACAAATTTTTGAATTTTGTCCAAAATTAAAAAATTAAAATTTTTATTATATAAAAAATAATGAAAAATGCAAAATTCCATTTTGCAGCAAATTATGCAAAATAAGAAAAAAAAGAATTAACTAAAATTGCGCGCCTTGAAAGATCTACAAATTTTATATTAATCACTTTTCGATAATACGCGTAGTTTTAATTCAAATTTCTCATGAATAATTTTTTATAGGAGACGTAGTTTTTGTTTGAATCGTAAAAAATAACATTCTAAATTAAAAAAATTCAATTTTTCGAAAAGACACAAGAGGCGAACAACATTAAAATACGAAAGTTGTTTAACCAAAAAATATCTACAAATTTGTTATAAACCCGGGTAATAAATATATATTAAAACTAAAAAAATAAACTTTTTGGAAAGAGGACACAAGATACAATAACATTTTGTTTAA
>JAAAKG020000243.1:0-21912 GCA_010014905.2 Druon quercuslanigerum
ATCGACGCTATAGGGTGCGAAAACGAACACCGATAAGTTGCTTTGCGCGCGCACGCGCAGTTAACTTGTGCGACATTTAACTTTGCACCGATAGAGATGTAAAATAACACACTCCCGTTGCAAAGGGAAAAACTTTCACTTATCGGTGTGACTCTGCGACTTTTTTCTAACAGTGTAACTATTTTGATTTGATAGCTTTATTTTTTAAGGTTTATGCGACAAAAAAAGTTCTCCTGTTGTAACATTTGGATTAAGAGTCAGTAGTACGTTAAAGGAAAACAGTAAGTACAATTATTAACTCATTTTAAGATCGTACATATTTAGGAATTGTTCAGTAAACATGCCGACATTTAAGTACTTTTTCAATTAATTATTTATAAATACCATAAACATATAAATTTTCGGTAGATTTCCGCTATTGGCACATAACTAAAACAAAACATCGGCACAGAAAAATATAATTGTGAATCACTGACACATGAGCTCTGATTGGTGGAAAATCTAACCCCTTTGACGTCAAAGGGGTCCTCCAATCGACATCGTGATAAAAAATTCATATTTTAACATTGAATTAAAAATAGTAAATAATGTGTAAAAATATTTAATGGGGGTTTTTAGAATTAGAATTTTATACACTATATGATTCATTTATTGGAAACATGATATGTGACTTTGGAAACAATCCTATTCTCAGGATATTGAAAAAAATTGCCACCTAAATTAACGGTACAATATATTTTTCATTCTACCTTATATGAAAGAATATCCGATGGGATAAGCGTAACACACATCTAAGGGCTCGCTCAAACGCCAATCTTGATACTAGACACGGCTATTTGATGCAACCTTGCTCTGAAGCACATACTTGCTGCCACTATACGTTTTTTTCAGTCTAGTAGTCAAACCAAGCGAAGAGCTTTGCAAAGTCCGCATGTGTCATAGATCACATAAAAATAAGCAAACCTGCTAAACACTATTTACTTTCAAAACATCCACCATTAAATCTCTCCACTCGGGACTATTAGTATCTAAGTTCTTTCTCTTCAGGCGTCTCTCATTTGACTGACTCTTTTCATCACATAATTCTCATAAACTATTTGCCCTCATATTTTCCTGTCCTTGCACCCAACTTTTGCTTCCTTTACGTCCATAACATTTTTCATGCCAGCTCTTGTGTTTGTTTGATACATTTTCTGTATACAATAAATTTAAAATATCAGTTACTTTATTAAATTATTTTTATTATTTTTTATTATTTTTACTTTATCTAAATATACTTGTTTCGGCAGTCGATCTTCTTTCGTTCACTCAACATTCCCAATCAATCTCAACAAATTTATTTCACTCTTGTCAAACAATGTTTCCTCTACACCACATTCTTTGATAATCCTCTCAATACTGACTTTGTCCATCAGCGTTTTACCGCATGCATTGTGCACGAATTTCGTTTAGGTCCAGGTATCGCTACTGCACAACACTGGGTGTAAGAACAGAGTTATATATTGCAATTTTAGCTTTACTTGTTATATTTTTACTTCTGTTAATGTCTCCTACACTGCCGATAACCGTCAAACCATCGTTTATACGCATGACTATCTCTCCGTCGATCTTTCCATCAGTAGTAAATAAAATACCAAGATACATGTACTTATCCACTTATTTTATCCTTTCATCATCTAAGGCAATGTTACTGACTGGTTTCGCACCCTTTACTTCAAAAAACATAATTATTGTTTTATTCATGCTGATTTTAAAGTCATGCTAGTATTTAATCTACTCAATATTCTCTGTAAGCCGTCGAGTCAATATTCCATAATAGCCTTGTAATCTGCTAGCTCTAACCAGTCTAACCCATGCACCTTTACTGTCCCGAGATCGTCTTTGTCATTCAGAAACATAAAGAGCCAAGAAGACATAACGCACATTTGCCTAACACCTTGCCTAATATAGAACCAGTCACGCAATTGCCCATTTACCCTCAAACTCACTTTGCTATCTGTTTAAAAGTATTAAAAATGAAAAATATACATTAAAAAAGAAGAATTATTTTCTCATCACCAAAGCATCTTTAAAATAGCGCTTAATGTCAACTACCTAAAATACATTTTCACAAGATTGACTGACTAGCGCTAGATTAGCTAGTCCGGACTAGCGTTAGACTATACAAAAAGTTTCACTTATACTCAAGGTTCCAAGTGGGCATAGTAAAGTAACCTTTTATTATGCATACATGTAAAAAATGTGTCACTGCATTTGCTTTTCGCCAAAAATTCATGTTCTGTTGCATTATATTAAATACTTTAAGAATAGAAATCATGAAGGAATTATTGACTTTTTAGAAGATACTTGAAAATTTATTTTAGAATTCAATAATATTTTTGAAGTTGTCAGTTGATTAATTAATTTTCAAATTATACTGAAAGTAATTGAAATCTTTAAAATCCTTGAATTTTTCGTGAAATCTTTCGAAATCTTCAAAAATCTTTATTATCTTTAGAATCTTTAAAAACTGATGTGCAATGCCTTTGTAAAATTTTTTGAATCTTTGTGAAATCTTTCTAAAATCTGCTGAAATCTTTGTGAAATCCGTAATATCTTTAAACTCATTCTGAAATCATTTAAAATCTTTAAAATCCTTGAAGCTTTTGAGAACTTTTTTTAAATATTTAAAATCTATGTGAAATCTTTCAAATTTTTGAAATCTTTTAAGTCCTTTTAAAATCTTCCAGAAATCGATTGACATTTTCGAAATCCATCAAATTTTCGTGAAATCTGTTGAAATGTTGAAAAATATTCGGAACTTTAAAACCTGATTTACAACACCTTTGCAAAATCGTTGATATCTTTTCAAAGTTTTGTGAAACCTTCCGTAATCTTTGAAATCTTTGTAAAATCTTTATAAATATTTTAAAATCTTTGGAATCTTTAAAACCTGTCGTACAACACATTTGTGAAATCTTTGAAGTCTTTATAAAATCATATGAAATATGATGCACAATTAATATGTGTGTAATCTGTTAAATCCTTGTAAAATTCTTGTTAAATTTTTGTACTTTGTACGTTGAATATCACAAAACATTTATTCTTTAACATTCTTTGCTGCATCTAAAATATTAAAACACTAAAAGATTATATGAAATTACTATTTTGATTTCAATAAATTACTTGTTTCATAAAAAAGAAAATATGATTCAAGGTTCTCATGAAAAATTAAGGGAGCTTCCCAGGTTTTCGCAGTTTAAAAAATTCAAGGAGAATTCCAGGTTTTCAATGTTTTCGAGGTCGCTGAAGACCCTGCAAATTTTTGAATTCAAGAGGCTTATTAAGTTCTTAGTTCGAAGTTAATAGAAGATTAGAATCGGTTGAGTCCCGGGATTATAAGAAAGTATTATTTTGTCGATAATATAGACTGGTAAACGTCGCTCTTAGGATACTTAGGGCTATTGTATACCTATTTATGTGAGAGGCGGGTGGATTCAGTGAGTAGTAGCTCATTTGTATAATCAAGCGGTGAGCATCTGTGCGATCCAGCAGGTGCCTAAAGGCTTTTATCGCGGTCCCGTGTTATAAGGCTTCCTGTCCCCATCTGGACCAAACCCTCCAAACTATGATCAAACTTCATACCTGGAAAAAAATAGAAATAAAAAATTTGTATAGAAACGTATAGACTTATAGATATAGAGTGAAGTCGATTTCAGACAGAAATCTTGATTTAGAAGAAACATTTCCAACCAAGCACGTATAGAAACTTTCAACGATTTTCAAATTAGTATACTATGTATAGCAATGAAAAATGACGAGTTCCAACTTTTTAAATAAAGAGATTTCAAATTTAAAGAGAAAAAAGTATATAATTTAAGTACTTCAATTTGTACTTGGAAATAAACAATTCAAATTGCAAGAAAAGAAGGATAAATTAAGATAACATAAATTATGTAAATAATAAAAAACGAAAAACGGGGCGCGGGCGTCGTTGATGCCCTCTCAGATGTGAATCTAGTCATTCCTTTTATTTGGGTCAGACAGTCTACTTCATTCTGTTTTATTTTATGAGTTTTAAGTGATAAAATGGTAAAAAGTAAAAAGAGAAGACGCAGTTCTTCGTCATCATCTTCAACATCCTCGGATGATGAGATTGCCGATCCAAGTAAGCTGAGGAGGAATTTCAAACGTATTTTACAGCTAGAAGCGAAAGAAGATCGTCGTCATAGCAAAAGATCAAAGAAGTCCAAAAATCGGAAACGATATTCAAGTCTGGAATCTGAATCATCCCGTTACAGTAAGATTTTCTTACTGCATTTACTTTTGTCAAAAGGGTTCTTAGACCTTCAAAAACTAATCAGGATCATACCTGTTTATAATACTTTATATCTAAGAAGCTCATACCCATCGAGAAATAATTAAGCTCATGCTTGTCAAATTAAATAACTGTTCATAGAGGCTCACATTCCTTAAAATTATTAATTATATTTTTCGTCAGATAAACGTGCTGCAGCGTTTTTATCCAATTTAAAGATGAAATTTATTCCTGGGTTCTATTCTGCATATATCAATACACAATGTTGATGCTTTTTCATTGTTTGGATTCTGTACAGATCGTCACTATGAATCATCAGCTTCAGAAGTTGAGTACCTGCTTTCGCCGTCTCTTGCAGATGAAGCAGGAGTAAATCCCATCTTTACCGTCAATGGGATTCATTAAGATAAGAATGCTGCAGGGAACAAATCGAAAACGTCTCAAACACCAGGTCCTGGGAATAAAGATGTTGCAGATCCAACTGGCAACGCTTTACCTACGAATTTTGTTGAGGTAATGGGCAAACGTTTTGCAGAAGATAGAGTCTTAGCTCCTCCTATGCACGATGATTTTACAGTTTTTTCAAACGAAATCCTTAAGTTATAGGTTTACCGACATAATTTATTGAAAAAATATGCGCCTTCTAGTAACTGCATAGACTCCGATCCTCCCAAATTAAATACAGTTTTTAATTCCTGCAAACTTCCAAAATTGTCGACAAGTCGACGGCTTCTTCAGTCGCGCCCTGTAAGGCTATTTTTAAGATTTTTGCTCGAACTAATGTGGAGGATACTTTTCTCTTAGAACCCTTAAGCGAGACTTGTCGGAAAACGAAAACGTCTAATCAGCCCAAACCGTAGAAAGATCGTCGATTGTGGGACAAGCAGAAAAAGCAATCGGCTCCTCGCCAATCATACCAGAGGAATCAACGGTTTTAGCCGAAACCATTGCAACCGAACTCATCACGCAGGAAGGATTTCAGGAGGCAGGATTAGGCTCTAGATTGAATCATGTTGCTAAGGGATGGAAAACTATAATATCAGGCCCAAAAATCTTGTCTTGGGTTAGGGGATAAAAAATCCCTTTCCTACAAACTCCTTATCAAACCTTTGTTAAACGTACTGTT
This sequence comes from Druon quercuslanigerum, assembly GCA_010014905.2. Lineage (NCBI taxonomy): Eukaryota > Metazoa > Arthropoda > Insecta > Hymenoptera > Cynipidae > Druon > Druon quercuslanigerum. Next base: position 5,424 of record JAAAKG020000243.1, read on the forward strand.
AGGTCTAATGCAAAAAGGCTCAACAACTTTTTTTTTAATTTGTCAACATACAAAAAGGGGCGTCATATGCCAATGCAAGCCTGTAAAGGGTCAACTTATTTCTAGCATTTTCCTAGTTCTTAAACCAGAGGGTAGTAACAGACTCATTTTGAACCTTGAAGAATAATATAAATTTTATTTTCACGAAACATTTCAAACTTGAGGACCATAGGACAGCAATCAAATTAATAAGTAGGGACTACTTTATGGTAACCTTAGACCTAAAGGACTGAGATTTGAGTTCGGCGATATAACTTATGAATTCACGTGCGTAACCGTGGCTTTGTACAGCTTCTTATGTTTTCACGAATCTTTTAAGGCCTGCAGTCTCTCTGTCTCACAGTCAGGTTTTTTTACCGTTAATTATCCAGACGAGGAAAAAAGTCAGATAGTTCCAAGAAACATCCGTAAAATTTTCAGGATTGATGTTTATTTCGTCACGAATGATTTTAGAGCTTTTTGAATCCAAGAGACTTGCTGTCCACAATAGGTGGAGAAATTTCAAAAAACATCGCAATACAAGATTAGGGAATTAGCCCAACTTATCGGTTCTTTATCAGCCTGTTGTCCTGCTCTATCCGATAGTTGGCTTTATATTAAATATTTCGAGCGGAAGAAAATCAAAGCTTTAGCAGAAAATAATGATAATTAAGACGCGTAAATGAGATTAAATTTAAACCTGAAGGATTTGTTGTGTCATTGTTGTGGTTCCAGATCGCCTACCCAACCTTTGTACCCTGTTTTCCAGTCAATGCTCCATCAGAAACCAATTTATTTTGAGCCTAATGAAGACGTTTTAACATTCTCTAATAGGGAACCTCATCCTTTCTAGAGGAACCTTACCCTGGTGGTCGGCAGGTTATCCGACAAGCACTGAGACTTCAAGGAATTCCAGAGTCTTCTTTGGAAATATCTGTCGCTTCTCTTCGTCAGTCATCAACGAACATCCACAACGGTGCCTTAAAAAAGTCGTGGAACTTTGCTACGAAAAATTCTTTCGATCCGTTTCAATCAGGAGTTCCGGATATTATAAATTTTCTTACTGATGAATTCAAGAAGAGATCTTCGTATAGTACCATTAAGTGTATTAGATCTGCACTTTCTCTAATAACGAACTCTCAAGCCACCAACGACTCAAGAGTTTAAATGTAATATAAGCGTATTTCTAGTCTGAGGACCAGCGAGGGCAAGATATGTGTATACGTGGGACCCTGGAGTTTTTCTCGACTACGTTTCTTCGAAGCCTGAAAACAAGGAGTTAAAGTTTCAAGGTTTATCAATGAAGCTTATAACTACTCTTGCTCTGGTCACAAGTCATAGGATACAGACTTTTGCACTTATACTTGCAGAAAACGTTAGAAAAACTCAACCTCAACTAGTCTGTGGCAGAAGTCAATCAAAAATTTGATTATGTCGTTTAGGAAGCCTCATAAAGCAGTTTCTGCGCATACATTAAGTTGGTGGGTTAACACGACATTAACGAAATGCGGTATTGATACGGCAGTTATTGCCGCTCATAGCACCCGTCATGCTGCCACATCAGCAGCTATAACAGGCTTAGGGTAGACCTAGACGTCATTAGAAAAATTGCTGGATGGACTAAAAGTTCTCAAACATTTGAAATGTTTTACAAGCGGCCTATTGCACAAGATAGATAAGGTTTTGCTACCTTCATCTTCGACTGCTAGTTTGATTGACATATCTTTTTTATTTGTTTTTTTTTTCGTCAGAAACGTTGTTCTGTCATTAAATACTTCCTTTTTTGCATTAAATCTATGTTTAATTTTTCATCTTCTTAAATTGCTGTAAATTTCTTTCAACATCTGCGTGTTGATCTAGAGGAGGAGGCAATTGTACAATTGCATAATCGAACGAACTTTCCTGTAAGTGAAGTTCGATTGTAATCGTATGAGCGCCTCCTCTGGATAGATCAAACCCACCCATTGTCTAATTATATACCTATTGTCTAATTGCATTAGACCTCTGTGGCAATATACTTTGAAAAAATGACTAGATTTACATCTGACAGGGCGTCAACGACACGCGTGCCCCGTTTTTTATTTTTTAGTTTTCAAATTGTGGTAAATCTGACCCACAATTGGTGGAATACGTGTTGACCTATTCGGAGGAGGCGTTCATACAATTACAATCGAACTTCACTTACAGGTAAGTTCTTTAAATTATGCAATTGTTTGATTTCAACTACTAGAAAATTAAAAACTGTTCAAATTTGAAAGAATGTTGTAACGTTTAATTTTGAATTTGCTCAATTTAAATTGATTCACTGAGAAGCCTTTAATTCTAAAATTATAAATGCTACAATATTTGAGTGTGAATTTTTTCATGAATCAAGGCAATCAACCTAAAAAAATTCTATTTCAAACTCTTAGTCGAATTTCGAAAATATTTGTAATATTTCGTTACAAATATTTTAATTCTAAAATTTCAAATCTAGTTGTAGTGTTTTGGGTTTAAAACTGTCACATTTTTAATACGTCAAATCTGAAATCAACTAAATTCAAAGCCTAACATTGCTCAGTAAAATGATTAAAATAGTTTAATTGTAATTTAAAAAAATTTGATTTTAAAAGACTAATATTTGATACTTTTAGATTTTGTTATTTTTGTTTACAAGAGAATAATTTTGTTTCATAAGGAAGGAAAAATAGTTCAAACGTCTCCGTGGATAGTAATTTTAAAGGTCACAAACTTAATCTTTTTTAAATATAGGCTTATGAAGAATGACAAGATGAAACGTTTTTTTTATTTTCTGTTTTTTCATCGGATAAGAATTTTTAATAATAAACATGAAAAACTGAGGAAAAAATTTCCCCAAATCCAATTACTTTGAAAGAAAGAAATCTTCGTAAGTTGGGAAAATACTATGAAAACTGTTTGAAACTTTAAACTACAAGCAAAATATAACATAGCGATGCCTAAAAACTGAAGAAGAAATCTAAAAATCACCTACAGTTTAATAATATTTCATTGCAAATTGAGAAAAATCGGTAACGTGGTTTTTTCAGTCTCGCGGACAAAAAGTGTCGAGGGAAATTTAGAATTAAAAGAACTTTTTGTGAAAAATGTTTTCCTATTAAAGGGAGATTGTTGGAAACTTTCAGATCGATTAATTGAAAATTCGCAAAAATATCCCACAATAGCTCCGCGAGCACTCAGCACAATCGAGGAGCGTGCTCGCCGTTGGCGGCGTCGCATGCCTTCTTGCAAAATGCGCGTTTCTGCCACTTTTTAAGGAATCAATCTGAAAAATTCCAAAAATTTTTCTTCAATAGTGAGGAACAAATGAAGGGTTACAGTCCAAAACTAGATAATAATATTTTTTTGAAAAATGGGCTTTTGGTATAACAAATTCTTCAAAAGTCACATACATCTATTTTAAAAGGATTTTTTCATTAACGCAATTTTAATATTTTAATAAAAAGATTTTAAAGAAAGAAGGACCTAACAAATTCCCACTTAAACTTTTAAATCTTTATTTTCTGTAAAAAGCCACTTTTATAAGGTTTTTTTTACTTAAATTTTTCCCTTGTGATCAGAAATGTTATTTCGCAAAATTATACACTATCACACTAAATCTTTTCTTTCCCTGAACAGAATAAGTTTTTTAGATGAAAACTTATTTATTTTTATTCAGCCTCCCAATATCTCAGGAGCAAGTTTTTCTTACTTTTTTAAATTTAAAAATAAATCTTTTGTCGCTATAGTAATTCGCCAACAAGCCCATTTAATTTTAGGTTCTTGTGACTTTTGAGATTGTAAATATCCACATTTCCTTTCTCGGAACTGGATAATATTTGTGAATCATACTTTTTTGTTCTCAATTTAGAAATATTTTATCCGGAGAGTTAAATTTTGAATTATATTTAAATGCTGACTTCGATTTTACAAAATGTTATTTCTACAGGGTTCAAGCTAGTTCAAGCTTGGTTTAATGATCTGCAACAAAGAATGAGAGGTGTGAGAAAAGTGTTAAAAAAAGCGTGACGTAGTTCTTGAATAGCCTGTTTCCTACAGAACCAAATAATTAAAAATTTATTTTAAAATAACTTATAATTTAGCATTTATATAAGTGACAAAAGTAATTATTTATATAAACTATATAATAATTAAATAAATATAAAAAATCATAATGCTCAGATAAAACTTGCATTAAATTTCAAAAAATCGCTTGAACAAATAAAAAACTTTGTGTGATGATAACAAAATGGTTGAAACGAACATTTTTTCTGAGTATATTTCCGAACTCTTAACCCAAATGAAAAGGGAACTAAGTTGATAATTTGTTTTGCCGATCATAATTGAAGGTTTCGATGCCCGGGTCGATCAACAAGTGGTAGTTTATGCACTTTCGCACATTTTACCATCGAATTAGCGAGGTACAGTTTTCGATGCGATCATGCTATACACTCCCAGCTGAAAAAAATGAATAAAACGAGTGAAAAAGAAAAAAAGGGGCTGAGAGGCAAATACCGTGCGCGCAAAGGGGGTACGCTAAAATTATTGCGTGCGAAGTACTTTACCTCGGCTTTTGACGCCTCCTGACGGTTACGCAAGACGTATAAGTAAAGTGTTATTTGATTTGTGACTGAGAAAGAACGGTTGTCTGTAATGAGCGTTCCGCCTCTTCCTCAATATCTGTCTACTGCCTTGATGTCCACGCCAGGACTTATAATGCGACCCGAGAAATGGATATGACTGCGATGGGTATAAAAATGTTTCTGCACTTGACAGCTCAGTTTGTAAACGAGGCTAATTTTCTCGTCGACTCTCAAAGAACTTCATTTGCACTTTGCCTAATTGAGTTCCTCTATCTGCATGGAACTGAAGTTTGCAACGTTTATGCGAAAAAAGCAAATAGTAAATGAAGCGTGCTCTTTAGCAGTCATTCGGACACCATTTGGATGAATTTCGAGGAAGCTCAAATAACTGAAATCATTCAAAAATTCAGAATTATTTATCCTAATTTCATGAATACTAGTCACTTTTGCTCTTATACGAACTATATAAAGGGGATTAAATTTAGATTATTTAATATGCATCGCAGAGAAAAACTGGGGGTTCGGTAATGTTGCGGCTCAAATAAAAGATGCCATCCTTTAGAACATTTAAAACTTAAATTCTAATAAAAATCTTTTTGACGGTTCCTTTTTAGTTATTTGACATCGAATAGATGGCTGGTGACGGGTACTAACGTTTTTACAGACACATACTTATATCGACAAACTTTTTTTATTCTTTTTTAAGACATTAAATTGAATGATAGAAATACCTAACTTCTTTGACATATATTTAATTATTATTTATATTATAAATATTATTTAACATCTTCAAAGTGAGTCGAGACTCTCATTTTGGTTTCTTTGAAACAATTTATCGTTTTCGGTTCTTTTTTCGCAAGAGAGGAACAAAAAATCAAAAACTCAAAGTTGTACGTCAAATTACATATTGCAGAGTTTTACTATCATTGTTTACTTACATCCTTGTTTTACTATTGAAGTGTAAGTTAATCAACTAAATTTACCCGCTGCGTGGAGGCATTGTTATTTCTTATTGGGTAATGTTATTTTTTAGGATTAAAATCAGAATTGAAGTCTAATTCAAAAATAGGTTTAAGAAAATTTGCGAATATTTTTTAGATGAACAATTTTTTTTAACAACATTTTTTCTCATCTTGCTGACCGGTAAATCGAATGCTCTTATCTTTAATCAAAGTTTTCACGATTAATGCAAAAACTATGCGTATTTTTTAATTAAAGTTTGTATAGAAAATGTGTAGATATTTTTAAGTTAAATAATTTTTCTTCTTAATATTTCTTCGTATCTTAGATATGCAGTTTATCCGGAAAATTGGCACGTTTTTCTCAATTCAAATTACTGTAAAATTGCAGAAAATTTAAGTAAGATGGGCTATAAAATTTCACTATACAGCATTAAGAATAAGAATTTAAATATTAGTTTTGAAAAAACTTAATAACTCCATTTTTAGGTCTGAAAGGTTTGAAATATTTATCAGTGGATATAAGTTTATAATGTAATTTTCGAAATAAAATATTTAATTACCGGCTAATATTACTAATATTACCCTTCTTGAGCGATTACCTGCTACGTTTCGTACATCCAGTTCTTTTCTGTGTATCAGAATCCGCTCAGATTTTACTGTATGAGGTACAGAACACCAAACTTGCACTACACCAAAGGATACCATAAAAGGTTTCACACGCCTGAACATTGTGATTCAAACTTAATTTCAAATTCTAAGATTTAAAGCGTCAGAGAATAATTTGAGGAAAATACCTTAAGGATGTTCTAGGTGTACAGTCAAGTTCAAAATTAATTAATCTTCAAATTGATTTATGAAAATGATAAAAATGGGTCGACTAGTTATTGAAACAAATTTTAGAAGAGACATTTAAGCGTACATAATAAATAAACAATTGAGCTTAAAATTGTTTAATTAAATGTCGTTATTTGCAAATTTGTGTTTTTTCGTCTGCTTTATGTAAAAGTCGTAAATTTCATTCAATTTTAATTTACGAGAGATCATTCTATTCCTTGAAAAGTCCTTTACAATTATATTTGCCACGTTTTTATTAAATATTAATTAGCAAATCGTTTAAGTCAAAAAATGACCGACTAAAAAGAATTGTACGTATTATTTCTAAATCAAATAATTTCCATTAAAATGTGCAGAATAGGATTGTAAAAAATCTTTCAAGGAATCAAGAGAATTTTATTTTATCCATCACCGAACGACGAGTTTGAATGGTAGGAAAAAGATCATCAGTTTCGAAGTTTCAAATTTAACATCTGTTGTCGATGAGTCTACTATAATTGTAGAACACGTGTCCATGAAAAACTTTGTTTACGTACAAAAACACACACACACCACAAAATTTGTTGTTACATTAAAATTATAAATTGTATGTTCTTAATACTTATAGATGTAATTAGGACATATTACTATCACTTGAGTGTGATAACCAGTAAAATCTTTATAAGTAAATTTTAGGTGCATAGAAGTAAACGATTAGGTATAAATGCACCGTTTCCAATGCCAGATTAAAGACCAGAAAACAATCTATAATTACCAAAGATACACAGAGTGGTCCATTTATGTCGTCCTGATGAAATTATTCTTTTTAATGTTAATAAACATAATCGAAAAAATTGATTCTCGAATTAATTTTCAGTTTAATACAGCCCATTACCTTCCGAAAACAGGGTTGGTACAAAATCCCAATTTAAAAATGCCCTGAATTTCTGGCTTTTCCAGACCAATTTTTCATTTCCCTTGAACCTTATCAATTTTCTTTTAGATATAAAAACAACATTACGTCTAGCAGATCAATAATGTTAAAGCAAATCGATCTTCCTTTCTTTTATCTTAAACAATTTTAGTGACAAAAGCAGACTTTAAAGTACAAAAAGATATCAGAACAGAGAAAATAGGGTGATTTTTCACGAAAACAAAGGAATAATAGAGGAATAAATTCTTTTAAATGAAATGAATGCATAGATGCAATATTGAATAAAACATAAAAGATTTAAGATTTTAAATAAAAATACATTTCATTTTCAACAAATAGTTGAATCATCAACCACAAAATAATAATCTTCCACTAAAAGAAATCAATTTTATTGGAAAGAGTTTAGTCATCAACCTAAACATATTATTTTTCAAACGAGTTGTTGAATTTAAAAAAAATATCAGTTTGAAACCAAAAAAAAAAAAAACATTTTTAGCAAAATATTTCAATTTTGAACCAAACAGATGAATTTTTAACTAAAATAATGAATCTTTAACTAAAGTAGTTATAATTTCAGGCCAGTAATCCAATTTGTAACCAAAAACATGAATTCTGGATCAAGAAAGAAGTTTTCAATGAAATTGTTAAATTCTCAACCTAAAAAAATGAATTTTTATCAAAGAAAGGTACATTCTTTACAAAAAAATTGAAATTTCAACAATGTACCTCAAACATTGGCAAATAGTTAAATGTTTAATAAAAAAGATGAATACTCATAGAAAATGATAAATTTTCAACCACGACAAAATTAATTTTTAACAAAGGAATTCATTTTTTAACAAAATAGTGAAATAGTTAATATGCGAAACAAAAAAAAGTTTTTAATTTAAATAAAAAACAGTTGCATTCTACCATGTATTCTCAATCGAAATAGATTAATTGCTAACTAATAGGTTGCATTTTTAACGAATAAAGATGACAATTCTACGACTAAAGATGAATTTCCAAACTAAGAAGACAAATTTTTAGCCAAAATTGATTTTTCAATTAAAAAAGATTTTTTGATTGAATGAGAAGAAAATCGGCACCGAATTTTGAAATTTCACACCTAAAAAATTGAATTTTTAACCAAAAATTTAAGTAAAAAAAAAGTTGAATTTTTTAAAACAATAATATTATTTTTAACTCAAACTGACGCATTTTCAACAAGCAGTAGAAATATCAACCTGAAATGATACATTTTTACAAAAAATTATTTTCCAAATAAATAGTTGAATTTTCAAACAAAAACGATACATTTAAAACCAAAAATGGAATAGTTAAGTTTGCAGCTCAAGAAATTGAGTTTCAACAAGCAAAAACAAATTTTGTACTAAAGAGGTGAATCATTAACTAAAAAAAAACGATTTTTGAGTGATGTAGTACAATTTTTAACCAAGTTGTTTGCATTTTGAAGTGAAGAATGTGAATTCTTAACGAAAAATGTAATAGTTGAATCCTTAACAAAAAAGTTAACTTTTCTTAACTTTTGATTTTCAACAAAATAATAATATATTTAACGAAATAGTAGAATTTTTAACTCATAGAGATTAAGTCTGAACATAAATATAATAGTAGACTTTTCCATAAAAAAGAATTTACTTTCAAGCAAAAATAGTTTCATGTCCTTATTGGATTTTATTAATTCAGTTTACATTCAAGTGAAAAAACTAGGAAACAGGGGAAAAAATAGAAATTCTTAGAAAAAAGGAAAAAGAGGAGAATAAGGAAAACGTCGTGAAGTCTGGACAACAGTCGTACATACTTTAATAAATTTTAACTTCGGTTTATCAAAAATTTACCTAATCTTTAAAGCTTTCCCTAGAAGTTTGAAAAATTTGTAAATGAACCTATCAAGTTTTCTAAAAAATGTTAGCAATTATTTGCACCGCGTGCCAAGTAAAAAAAAATTAGTTTCATCACTACTCTCTAAATCTGAATCAGTTAAATGTCACTTATTGCTAGTGAGATTCCACTGATTGAAATAGTTGGAAATTGGTGACTGACAATCAGTGAAAAGTTACTTATTCATTCAGTATAATAAACGCTTTTGAGAGTTGGCATCACTGCACCATGTCAATTTAGCAGTCATAATAAAATAATATTTTAGTAGACTCAATCAAATAATCAAAGTAAAAACTTGAAACCCAGAAATATTATCAAATATTAAGAAAGGTGAAAAGTTTCGTTAATTCAACAGACTGACAGCCTGAAAATGAAAAAAAAAACATTTCATTAAGGAATTCCTTTTGTTTCTTAAGTAAAAGAGTAAAACGCCTAACTTTAAAACTTAGAGGTTATGTTTCACATGATTCACTCTGGTGTTACTGAACAAATTAGTGAATACGTCCTAAATCACTGATTAATCAGTAAAAGACCTAACTGCTTTTTCAATCAGTAAATTTATCCCTGATCCATATTTAGAGGGTATAATCCCTGACAGTCAACTAAATTTCACCCATCCTCGCACTTTGAAAATTCTACCAAAAATGAAAAACGAAAAATTTATTTGCGTTTATAAAAGTGGGAAACTGCAGTTACGTAAAATATAAAACTTCTAGAATTTTAACCCTGAATTTGCTAAGAAATGCAGATCCTTATCTTAAAGAATGAACCAAATATCGTTTCTTTCTTCGAGTATGATTTTTTCGTTATAATTCCTTTTGATTTTGATTCCCCGGGACTTGAGGTCGCGGGGTATGTAGAATGTATATAGATATACATATTTTGATACGACGCAAATAGAGGGAACAGGAATTACACGCGCGCAGAAAAGGAAAGGATATTATCCCGTCAAAATGAGTTGAAGCGGCTCGTTCCTACGTCCGCCCACGTTTACAGCTTGTTATAGGACTATAGGTGAGACGGTGACCCTGCCAACATTTTACCACCTTTAGCGATACAACGTAATCCCATAATTGCTAACCGAGCGATGGTTGTCATAATGTTAACTGGACTGAACAGGAATCTTCCGTTCTTTTGGCAGCGTCTTGTAAGCTGCCTAAACGAGCTGTTTGTCGGAGGAATTGCCTTTTGCGGCATATTAAAATACTCTAACTCACTATATAACTTTAGACTGGCTTCACACCTTGTTATTTAAGATCATATTAAATATTAAAAGCAAGCTTATTATAATTGAGCCGATTCTGTTGTAATTGATAAGTTTTTTTGCCACTCACATTTACATCTTTTTGGACATTTATATACAGAGAATCAAACCTTACACGTAAAAAAAAATTCTTGGATCAAGAGTATGGTCATCTGACATACGGACCATACCATATGACATTGGTCCAAGAAACTAAATGATTAACAGTATTCGTTTCGAACAAGCGTACATTTTCTTAAACTGAGGAAATGTACAATCAGTTTCAGCATATAATTTTCTTATCCCAAAAATTTATGATTATGATGTAAACAAAGAATTACTTGAATGAAGGAGTTACTGTACTTGCTGAAGTATAAGAACCAAGAATTTCTCGAAAAAAGAATTTTTATATTGTATCAAGTAAAACAAAACTTGAAACAAGTATTTACGTGTATTCAATTCAAGAAAGAGTAATTCATACTTTCATTTACTCGTTTTGAGAAAATATTTATTTAATCCAATAAATTATTTGTATTACATACAAGTAACTAATTGAATGGAAATAATAACATACATGTTTGTTTTTATTGTATATTTAATTGCACTAAGTACTTCCACTGATAGAATTATTTTCTTCATTCTAGAAATTTTTTTTCTTATGGTAAGCTAATATTAATTTGTCTCAATTAGAATTGGCCAAGTAGATGTGTTTACTCCAACCAAGGTGAATTTTTTTACGTGTACTTAATTGTACGTAAATTCCTCCGTCCACATGAGATCGACAGCCAATAACTTTAACTTTTACCATTCGCCTGAACATTTTGTCGGAGAAGTGGTAAACTGCAGAAAACCAAAACTCCTGAGCACATGCGTTTACTGTAAGGTGATTTTGATTGAAGAAAAATTCAAAGCTATGCATTAGAACTCTAGTTAAATGCAGTGAAAATGGGACAGGGGAACGGTTTCTCTAGAAATTTCAACACATTTCTACACAGCCTTAGCGAATAGAATCATTTTCATTTCAATGGATTTCTATGTATTGCAACAGTTTCAAGGTGTATGCAGTATGAAGAAACCTACAAAATTTCAAAGGATTTTAACAATTCTAATTTATATTGAACGATTATAAATAATAGGAGATTCCCATCGATTCCTAAGATTTCAAAGAATTTTAAGGTATTTCAAGGAATTTCATAAAATTCGAAGGATTTTATTAATTTCAAAGATTTTGAAGGATCCTTTTTTAGATAACTTCAATGCATAAATTTAATTTAATTTACATTCAAGGGATTGAAAATGATTTCAAGGGATATAAGGAATTCAATTTTTTTAAAGGATTTCGAAGATTTTAAGTTACATTAGAAGAGCCCAAAGAATTTACAGAAAATTAAACAATTGTGAGGAATGCAAAAGAATTGTGTAGGCAGTAGTGTATCCGAATATTTTTAAAGAAATTAAAAAGAAATTTTTACTATTTAAGGGATTTGATTGGACCTACAAGCACTTCAAAGATTTTATGGATCTTTACAAATGTCAAAAGATTTTCAGAAAACTTTAGGGAATAAGTTTAATTTGTATTATTGACAAGGGGTTTGAAATGATTTCTATAGATTTCTACATATTTTTAATATTTTATGAGTTCAAAACGGTTTACATGATTTTCAAGGATTTGCACATAATGACAAGGATTTTAATGGATTTCAAAATATTTCTAAATGCATCAACGGAATTTAAATGAAATTTTAAGTGATTTCAAAGGTATCAAAAGAATTCACAAATACTTGCCGCGTGAAATTTATTTGCGGAGAATCGAAATTTTTCTGTTCTTTGATATGAGATCATAGATGGTCTAAAAGAAATTATTATACGCAGTTTGTCTTTTTACCTTAATTTCCTTAATATATGTGCAACATTTATTTTAAATGCTGATTATTATATAATCGTGTTTTTTCAGCAATAATAATACGTTATAATATGTTATAATACGTTATTATCTGCCGCTAAGAAATGTAAATGGTTTGTACATATGTACGTATTACAATATTGTCGCTGAATTGTATATCATACTTTAAGGAAATTAATTTTCATAAAAAAGACGTTTATATTACAATTGTCTCTGAATTTTATTATATACTTTTAGAATATTAGTTCTCAGGTAAAGTTGTTCCAAATTTTACCATTAATCACTTTGGTAGAAGGTGAACATAAAACCACCAAAAGTGGAACATTTAAAAAAAGGCCACCTTCTACCTCCATTCTAAGAGAAAATTGTTAAAGACAATAATAAATTGTTAACACAATTTATGCGAACATCTAATTAGCAGTATAAAGTATGAATCTTAAATAGTTTTTAAAAGCAGCCTGAAAAATGTATGCCGGAATGGGTTAAACTTCGTGGTACTTAAGTCACCTTTAAATATAATTTTTATCGAAAAGAAAAAAATGGAATATTTTTTGTGTGGATTCGAACAAATTTCCGGGTAATATGAAAACAAAATTCGAAACAAAAAATTTCCAATACATTTGCGGATGACCCTAATGTTTATTTTTCAAAACTTTCATGAAAAATTTACGATTACTTATTTCGTGAAGTTTAAAAAAATTTCTTCGCAGCAGAAAAAAATAGTGAAGTTTTTCCAGATTTCTTGTTCCCAATTTAACTCTCTTTTTAACTTCTTGTTCAAAAAAGTTGAAAAATTTGTATTATTTAAAATTTTGCTTTAAATTTAAGAACATATTACAATTTGAACTTTTATCAATAGCCTTTAAAAATAAAAGATGTGACATCATTTTTAGAATTTGTTCTATAATAAAGAAGCAATGACTTGTAAGCTCATTATGTTCGCGTTGGTATGACGGCCTAGTCTATTTACCGAGTCTCTTCAAAAACTTCAGAACATTGTTTTCGTTCTTGTCTTTAATAAAGATGATAATACTATACAATCGCATTCTATCGATAAACTTTAGTATGCTTGCCACGTTCCCTATTTCTGGAACCTTCTTTTAATTAATGTATGCTGAGCAATTAGTACTTTCGCACAAATAAATATTTTGACTAACTGACTTGTTAATTTTATACCGAAATATCTTTAATGACTAAAATATTATATTACTATAACGTTTCTTTTGATATTAAAAAAATGAATTTTCACTGTTTTAAATTTTGCAAGTTTCACGATTTCCTTTAGTTTTCGAGATATGGTAAACAGCAAAAAGTTACACACACGCGCATACAGATTATTTTAAGAATTGCAATTTTTAGTTGCTGGAGTCAAATTATATATACAATAACTTCCACCTATGCCCCCCATCGTGAAACGTTTACGCTCACGAATGTCCCCCATTGGAGGGGCCCCCACCTCTACCGCGAGTCGTCACGATATTTTTGTCCAGTAACGTTCATTGGCTGTCTCGGCCTTTTATTTATACGCCCACTGTGAGTCACTTTTTCAACTGCACATGGGTCGAAAAACGCGGGCCCATTTTAAATAAATAAAGACGTATTATCAATAATAATGTTTTTCAGCACATATGCAGTTGAAACACTCGCTTTGAGTTCGCATGCGATTGATTAGCATTTCAGATTTTTTTTGGAAATAGTACAATTTGTCAACTAAAAATTGATATAATAGAATCAAAACTCGACTCAAATATTTTGCGGCATATTGAGTATTGCAGCAAGACCTCACGGTCATGGACGGTTAGGTGCTAGTGTCAGGAAGGTGATAGCACAATTGTTGTCAACTGTTCAATATTTTTAACATAGGAAATCAGACAACTTTTTTGGATAAAATAATCTAAAATTACAAGTAAGTTATAAAGGTCTGACTTTTCAAATGTATCATGCTATGATAGGTGGAAATGTCAGCCGTCAGGAAGGTTACATGATACTTGTTACCCACATGGCTCTGTACTGCAACTTCACACGACTTTTTGGAGAAAATTTTCTAAACGCAACGGAAAGTTACAAAGGACTGAATAGTAATATTCCTCAAGTATAGAATTATTTTCTCAGTCATGTTCCATTCTTTTGTCGGCTAGAGATTTTTCAGTGTCACGAAATAAAATATTTAAAATTTGAGGTTTTCAAAGAAGCCTAACCTTGAAATAGTGATTCATAAAATAAAGTGTTTAAGTCTGAGGTCTCCTGGGGTTTGAATTGAATTGGGTCACGTGGCATTTCCTGTTTGCCAACATAGCTCCGCGAAACTGGGATTGATTGCGGCACGTGTATAGTGGAAATACAGCTGTTTCGTCTTGCAAAACGCAAATTAATTAGTCAAATTATTTAATTAATTCGTATTTCAAAATAAATTCAAACTTTAAAATATCATGTGGATCATATTTTTATACAGGGTGTATTGACTGTTAGGCTTTAAAAAAGCCGCCTCAAATATTGAAAGAGAATAAAAAAAAGCAGTAGCAGGCACCTAATGACTGAAGTAATGACTTTATTTGTTTAGGAATATAGATTGCATAAATTTGATTGATTTCCAAATATTCTTTTCACAATAAAAATATACTTTAAAGTTTAAACCATTTTTTCAACAAAGGTCATTTAGGTTGAAGGATTCCAAATCTGGATTACATATTTTCAAATGAGAGTCGTCTACAGTTTACAAGTTCAAGAACATTTATTTTGAACCCTTTAAACTTGAAATTTAATTTAAATTCCAATTTAAAAGTGTATAATTTCAATTTGCCCGTGTAGAAAGTTCCCCGGTTGGCCCTACTACAACAAGGTTTCTGTTCGGATCCCGGCCGGGCTACCTTTGACTGGGTTTCATGAACAGAAACTGGGCGGGAGCCGGCCGGGCTACATTTTTCTCGAATCACGTAGTCCTGAGCCGGCCGGTTACTGGCCAGGCTAACCCTGTTTATATCCCACGGTCAAGAGCCAGTCAGGCACTAGTCAGGTTAATGTTTATGTAGAAATTACACAATTTAAGAGCCGTGACATTATCACAGAAGTAATTATGGATTCTAGATGAATTATTATTTGAAAAGTATAATTTGAAGATTTATTAGATCAGTGAAACAGAAATAAGCTTTTTTAAATTCTTTTTAAAAAATTAAATTTTTTTCCAATATATCATTTATCTTTTTAAATAAAACTGTTATCGATTCTGCTATGTGCAACAGCAGAAATGTTACATTTTTTATAAATTTCTCTATTTTCAGACAATCTTTAGTATGTATGCTTTCAAATTTACCGCCATATATAGCGCCTACTCCGTCTGACGTCTGCATAGACATGTACAGCGAATTCGGTTATCTGCTCTTTTCTGTCCCTGCTCCAAGCAAGTGCAACTGCACTGCACTGAGAGAGTGTACTCCAATCTTGCTCCGTTAGAGCACGGCGCTCACGTCATGATACGGAGAGAGTGTACAATTTTTTGGTGCATGTCACGTGAGCGCGTGTAAACTGCACTGCTCTGCTCTGTTATGGATCGCTCCTGATTCCAGTGCTTGACCAAGGAGTGTTTGGCGATCTCGCGGGTGATTTAAAAATACTAATAAAATGAAGTACTTAAATTAAATGAGTTTTTATGAATGTTTGACTATTTTTCATTTCTGAAATGACGTTTTTTTTCAAAAGAATCAACTACAAACATCTCAGAAATGATCTTTTCCTTTCAGAATTTGCAGCTAAATAAGAACCGCACATTCTTCAAATAAATTTAATAAATCGATGTGTTTTTCGGTTGTTGTTTAATGGTTTATAATTGGAAAAACCATTTGTAAAATTTTACAAATAAGGTGTAGACGGTACGTGATTTTTATAAGGTTGTGAAGCTTCTGGGGAAAGGTAGCGACATCCCATGAAACCTTTTTTTATTGTTTTACGGCGGGGAAACCTGACAGTTCCTTCTTGTTGCAAGTTTATTATTATGACATAGTGGCCAAAAGGGCTGTTTCCCTTTCCCTTTTTGCACTTTTCCCTATACTTTCCCCACGTTTTCTTTCATTTTCTCGTGAATCAGCCAGGAAGAAGGAAGTGTTATTTTTGTTCTTGTGCGTCTGTTATTTTATTCATTGTGCGTCTAGTGAAAAT
>JAAAKG020000254.1:0-21912 GCA_010014905.2 Druon quercuslanigerum
TCCTATAGTTAAACATAAAATATGTTAATCCTGAACATCTAGATGTTACATTTGAACATCCATTTTTCTCTGTGTACCAAGTTGGCGTAAACTTGTCTCCAGGCGAACCTTTTTCCACTCCGAATTAGATTGAAAGTGATGAATACACAACTGTAATTATTAAATTAGTTATTTTTAATTAAAAAACTCAGAATCTCTGGATATAAGCGAATGTCCCCTTGAAAAATGTTCTTCAACAAAATTTAAATTGTAGTTTTCTATAAATATCTCCTAAGCAGTTAGATATGCGTAAAAACAAACACTTTTTTCGATATTGTTGTCAAACAATTATAATACAAATGATTATTATTATTATATTATATATTATATAATATTATTATATATATTATATTTATATATTATATAAATATAATATTATTATACATAAATATCGTATTATATATAAATATTATATGAAATATTTTCCATATCTAGTGGACCTCGTAAAGGTCTGATCATAAAGTTACCGTATGGTATACGGAAGGGTAAATATGTGTTCACTTTCCGTTTATGCAATAAAAATGCAATAATAATAAGCAATAATATGCTTCACTCCGTTTGTAATATTTTCTCATTTATTCTTATTTAATATTTTATAACTAAAAATGAGGTATACTATACTTATATTTATGTTTAATAGCAGTATTTTTAAAGGACATAGCCCAAAAAGTATCATTTTTTGAGTATGGCATTTGAAAACATACATACGAAAAAAAATTCCCCAAAATTTCAAACTGTTACCTGTCATATTGAATAAATCGAGGTGGAGGACGTTCATTACCGCTTTTATTTATTGTTATCTTTTTCTATCTTTAGAAAAAATTAAAAAAATTTACAGAACTTTTTTTTAATGATTTTCAGTGTGTATGCTTTTTTAGAAAAAAAATACTGGCTGTCCAGTCGAACTAAAAAATTGTTCAAAATTTTGTTTTGTTTTTTTGTGTGATAAAACTCAAGTACTATCTTATTTTCTTTTACTACATAATATTTACTCAGAGGGCTATTATTGGAGATTTTTACTGATTTTTAAATTTGGAGGATCTTAGTGTTCAACTTTTAAATTTTATTGATCCGTCGCCTCCTGCCACCAATTTTTCCCCTTTCTGGAAGAAGAAATAGCTTATTTCTTTTTTTAACTTGAAACTGTGCTCCGGGATTTTCAAATAAAACTGAGGCTGTAAATGTAAAAAGCACGATTTGCAAAGAATGGAAGAAAGAAGTACTTGTTATCATGTTTTTGTGAATTAAAGTATAGTTACCTCTTAAGGAATATTCAAGGAGTAATTCACACCTAATAAACTTCAATTTGACACCCTCAATCCACTTTATTGTGGCTCGATAATGCTAAAAAAATGCAAAATATCAGTTTTCTATCAAATTTGTGATAAAATGGTATTTTTCGGCTTTTTTTCAGTATGAATTATTCATAATTTTTAATTTATAGAATAGTTTTTCTCCCCTGAAAGCCGTAAATAGTTATTATCATTCGGAATAAATTAAACAAAGAATATAAATGTTTATTTCTTTAAACAATTTTTTCTCCCTAAAAGCGTAAAAAGTTATTATTTTCTGGAAATAATTACACAATAAACAATGTATAGAGAAACATATTGTTTAAGGATCCTTCGTAATTAATTAAACAATTTTTATTTGTCACTAACAATTATTTTCTCTGTCAATCGATAAACGTAATTATTTTCTGAAGTAAATGATGCAATTAACGGATTTTGAAAACAATATTTTTTCCCCCAAAAGACATTTAGCATTTTTTAAACAATTTTCTTCTCTATGAATCGTTAAAACTTATGTTTTTCACATTTAATTGTAAAATGGAGGGTTGTTAAGGGTAATATTTTTCTCCTCAAGGTATTTTGCAATTATTCAAACAACTAATAAATAATCATCAATAATCATCTAATATAGCACTTAAATAATATATGTTGGTAAAGATAACAGCCTACTTATAAATGTCCGAATATTGCCTTCTCATTGTTTCAATAAAGATAGAAAAGTTACACAATAGAGTTTATTTGTTAATTTTGTTTGCTTGTCACGTTTTCTATTTCAAAAATCTTTTTTTACAATTAATCCAAACGAATTTAGTTCTTTTTCAATACCCAAGCAGTAAATAATTTCCTTTTTTTCTACATATTTCACAATAAAATATAAAATAAAATTTTTTTAGATTATCAGAAAAAAGCCTTACACATTTCTTAATTGCTTCTTATTTATTCATATTAATATTATTTTACCTTCAGAAATACAGATTATTTTTGCGCAAAGTGGTGCGTTGTTTAAATATCATAAAATTTGACGTCAGAGCTGTTTCGTCATCAATATATTACGAAATCTATTGAATAATCCTTTGTAATACCTTATTCTACTCTTTTTCATCCACTTAAATATTTGCAATCATAAAATTTACTGTTCACTATTGAAATAAAATTTCTGTAACATGAATTTTTAACCACATTAAATACTTTTTTTTAGCCTCAAATGAAAAATGTTTGCATTCTCCGAATATTTCTAACGGTGTCCGTTCAAAAGTCGGATGATGCGCCAACAGCTTAGATACGATAATATTTGTTTAATGATAACATTGTGAAGATATATTTCTAAGCCTTCTCTACAAAAATTCTAAAGCTTCAGGATGAAAAAGAAATCTCATAAAAACCACTAAAATCCCTTTTAATAATAAAAACGCTATGGATTCAAGTAAAATAATTAAAATTTGATGGTATCCCATGAAATCCCATGAAATCGCATAAAATAGTTTTTAATCCATTTGTATGTATTTATTTCTTCTCGTCCTCTTACGGGACAAATTTTTAAAGTTAAAAAGCTGATGATAATCCTTGATTTATATAAAAATATTGTTACAAATGAAACAACCATGTTGGAAAAATTGGTAAAATATTAATGCTATGATACATTGTACAGGGCGTCCAAAAGTCTGGAAACACCTCCATAACTGTCCAGATAAAATGATATTTAAATGGATCAAGGTCATTGTTAAAGTAACTTTCAATCAAAAAATCTAATAGACACCCTTATTTGACCTTGAACTTGACCTTCAAGGGAATTTCAAAGGCAACTTCGTGTTTTATATAGGAACCCCTATTTTTGATATCGGCAATCGAAACGACGGGAAATTTTACGTATAAATCTGTACTCAGGTCATAAGCCACGTGTAACTTTACAGGTCAGCTGAAGGCCATTCGAACGAAAACTCGGTCCGACTTGGGTTAACTTAGTGGCTCCTTCAAATTAACCTCGAACATGGCCTTCAAGGTCATTTCAAGATCATAATAATATTTTGAAATAGGAACCCCTATTTTTGATACCGACAGTCGAATGAGTGGAAAACTTAACGTTAAAATATTTACTTAGGTCATAGGTCAGGCGAGACTTTGCAGTTCTGCTGAAGGTCATTTAAACACTTATGACCTATGACCTGAGTACGACTTTTTTTAGGACTTTTCTGCGGAGAAAAAAATAATAATCGTAAAATTTTTAATTCTAACGTGCTATTTGTTTAAATAATAAATTTCACAAAGTGAAATTAAAAAATCGGGCCTGATGACGTTCTGCAGGATTTGATTCAAAGCAACTAAAAAAAACATCAAAATTGGTCAAGAATTGTAGTCTGTAGTAGATTATGAACAGAAAATTCCCGATTGCTCCCACTGCGCGATGGTCCTGGGGGCCAAAAGGTAGGCTTTGGACCCAGTGCGACGGCTTGCGTGTTCGATTCCCGCCTCGCGCTTGCGGGAAACACTAGCCTAGCAAGGGAGTTTTTCATCTCCGGAGAGTCGTGGGACCGGTGCCTCTAGAGATAAAGTTTTCTCTGAATACGCAAAACTGTTGCTATTGGTGGCTCGGAACCCACCTTAAACTGTGGGTCCCCCTCCCACCCTCAAGTATGTGTGTATGTGTGTGTGTGTGTGTTTGTGTGTGTGTGTGTGGGATGTGTAAAGGAATAGGGAGGAAGGTACAAGAAAAATTTAAACCCTTATGGGATACATTATCGGCTTTCACAAAAAAGTTTGTGGTTATCTTATTCATTAATTTTATAATTTGTTAATATTTTTTCAACCAATGGTTTAATATAAAAATAAAGTAACAAAAAATGACCGAAATGTAACATTTCCAAAATATGCTTTCATCTATCATTTAAATGTAAAATTCTCAAAAATGTATGATGTATTTATTAATTAATTGCTGAATATATCAACTTTGTGAATTATTAATTTATTTATACAACTATATTTTCAAAAAACTGTCCTATTTAGAAAATCTCATTCCATACCCTTTTTAGCTTGAGTAAAGAAGAACATATTGATCAAGATCATTTATTCAGGGAAAATAAACAAGAAAAAGATGCACCTTGTAAGTTGGCCCTAGTTTCGAAGAAGAAACGTATGAGTATTTTAAAACAAAAATGTGGAGTGAATCGACAGCAAGAAATATGGAGGGAGTTGAGCTCTATGATTAAATAGGAACAATTATTGCTACAATTGCTCCTGATTATATAATTACTGGTTACATTGCACCTAATTCCTGATTACAGCGCCATTTTAAATCGATTAAAATTGTAAAATGCTATAATTGGACAGAGAACTCTTGATTAAATTTCTAAATGCATATCCATATATATTAGTATAGCTACCTTACATAAATACAGCTTGGAAATTAAAGATTTGGTTTCTCTCTTGTAAAAGAACTGAAGACCATCCATCAGACACCAGTTTAGTTTTAGCTCTAAAACGTTTCATTCATGAGTTGGACTTAAAAAATAAGGTCAATTTAATTGTTCATAATGCATTTAACATCCAGATGTCATCTTTTTTCAAACAAATATTTGCAGATGACATCCCTTATGCAACTGAGTTGATTCAAAATAGTGTTTACAATGCCTCGGTTTGTTTTGAGAATTTTAATGACGGGTATGCGCAAGTGAAAAAAAATATTCTCTACTTTGACGAATCGGATAAAGCCGCGCCACCCCGGATAAAAAATACAGATAATAATTAGGCAAAATGAATTATCTGATATTCAATGAAAACTTGTCAAAAAAGTAATGAACTACGCTAATGGTTCCTTGAAGCAACCAATCTCGTCGCAATTTGAATCTGTACGTCATCCGCTTGTGCTTCTTCTATCCTAGAAGAAGGGTGACCTTACGCGGCAGACGGAACAGATAGAGATAAATGTTTCACATCTGGATACATTTGAGAGCTACCATTGTTTGTAGAATGTTATGAGGAGCAGTGTTGACGGACCAGATGAACTGATCCAAGAACGATAGCCTTTTGCATCGTTCTCAGAAGCCTGCTCAGCTCGAGAATAAGTTCTTCACCCGTTTTCCCTCCTTAGTTGCCGTGATATTATCACCGACTGATGCCCAGAAGCAAATCACGTAAATTATCTTCGTCTTCAGGTCTTAGAGGGCAGTATCAGGCTTATTAGCACTGATACGCTGAGTGGTGGAGAATGAAAAATTCCAGTAGATCTTACACTGATAATTCTGCACAACGGACTCCAGTTCCCCCTGCGCGTATTGCAAGACGGGCATTCGATAAACGCCATAGAAATCCCGGAGATGGTAATATAACACTTTTAGAGCCATACCCATCGATTGTTCTTCTCTATGTAAGAAGTCGTAATATTTACAATGATAGGGCTTCTTATCATATTATCTTAGCAGAAGCTAATGTTCTGCTACCTCTATATGAAGTTATAGCACTAAAGGTGTTAGTTATGCTTGGTCATGTGTAATGTTGCTGAATTTAAATGGAATTTCGAGCTCCTCAGCGGCCCTGTATTTGGCACTGTATAGAAACGCCGCAGTATTGATAACCTCATGTTTATGTACGAGTCTCATAAGAGAACTTGTGCTGTTTAGAACTGAATAGGATGTAGCCAGCATCGTTATTCGACATAAACACTCCAAACTCAGCAAACCTGTTTCTCGCTTTCCTAGAAGGAAGTATATTTCAGGCGCGGGAGATCTAGGATGATGCCCTCGATGGTGGTTGACCTTCAATTATCTTCTGTTTGACAGGCCACAGATTTATTCACGGCTTTTACGTTAGAGCACCTCTTATATGTGACATAGCGGGTAGTCATTGGTAATTTTTCAGATGTTATTACAAACCTTGTCTGCTATAAGAGAATGAGCTCTTTCATTCAACTCACTTTTCTTGGGTGAACCTCCAGGCACTCAATGGTTATTACCAGGTTCTCCCTGCAACCTGCGTGCCCACTTTTTCTAATCTGCGATAGTTCTTTGGACTTGACAAATCTCTAATCTTAGAGTTCAAAATTTTTTATTTTAATTGGCCGCGGAAGTGAAAAGTTCTTAGTTCTAAAGATAACTTTCTTCACTTTTTCAGCAGTAATTAGTGAACATCCCTTATATAGATGTTGCAAACGTTGCTTTCGGTAAAAGTTGCGAAAGAGTAAGATATCCAGAAGATGTTCCCAGAAGACGTCGACTTCAGAATTTCTCGACTAGGCTATTATAATAATACTAAAACTGTAAATAATCGATAATAAGTTTAATTTCAGGTGATAATAGGGCTTTTGTGTAGTCTGTAGACTAAACATAACATAGAACTTAATAGAAAAAAAAAAGATTGTGGGTGCCCTTTTTAAAAATGACTACAAGGTTTGAGGGGTGGAAGATCGCGAAACTAGTATGTTTCCTAATATATAAAAATGTACTTTATGACCAAGTTTCACCTCTTCTGCTTTTTTTTCGAGGTAACTCCTTTTTTTTTAATGCGCAGCTTGTCCTAAAACAAAAAGCCATAATCATAAACATAAGAGGCTAACCCACCAAAATTTTAAAACATAGTTTGACGCAGATTCATGACTTTTTTAACCCCGAGAGGCTTTAAGCAAAGAACAATAGTCTGCAGTACGATCTGTTGGTTCTAAACTTCTGAAGAGCGAGCTGGTAGGCAGATTAAAATCTGCACATACAACTACGCGATATTAAACCAACTTGCACAAAAATAACGAGACGCTCATATGGATTTCTGATTACACAGACATAAAGAGGAAAAAAAGGAACGTTTGGCAAAAAGCAATGAAGCAATAAAGTGCATAGGCCCGAAACCGTCCTAGGACTAGCGTGTTGCTGCCGGGAAGGCCATCAAAACCTGGATCCGGTCGTAGCACTTGAAATACTGGGAACAAGAAAACAGGGTTGCCGAAAGACATAATCCATTCTGAGCTAAACACACAGGACAGATAGAGCCAGCGAAATTCTAAAATTACCCAAAAAACACCTAAAGACATTGTTTCAGATTCTCACAAGGTAAAACCACTTGAACAGTCACATACATAAAATGGAATTCAGTCCCACGAGAGAGTGGAGGAAATGCGGCATATACACTCTATCTGCACCTCTATTTAGGGACTTAGCTGCGGGAAAAGTCTTCAGATCTACAGTTTCTCCAACATCTACATCGCAGACCATTTTCTCATATTATCGCAGAAGTTGAGCACCAAGCGGCGCAGATATAACATCGGATGAGTGAGAGAAGATAGTTGCCAAAGGTGTGCTTGGCAGGATTCACTTGTGGTCAGGCACTTCTAGAGTCGGCTTGATAGCGAGTTTCTATTTATCAACGCCATGTCATCGAGAGTTGTCCATTTGGTAGCTATTCTTCTAATGCCCACTCTCCATTCGTAGAAACACGCTACTTTTCCGAACCTCTTTCCTAGCCTCAAAATCCAACTCTCTCAGTTTGAATAGTGTACACCTGTATTTAACTTTCTACAGCCCCCTTCAACTTTACTTCTTTGAATATTATTGTACACTCTACTCACCTCCCCTTTCCTTCTGAAACTCCATTATTCACTTAACCAAACCCAAAAAGTAAACACGAAAAAGAAGAAAACGGTACGATAAACGGAAGCCTAAATCCAGATATATCCTCTAAAATTCCTTGAAATCCCTTGAAATATTTCAAATTCCGTGAATTCCTTTCGAATCCTTTTAATTCCTATTTATAACGTAATATTTGCAGTTAAATGAAAATCTTTTATTGTTATAAGTTATATTAGGCATACTTTCCTGAGTAAATACAAGAATGTTTCAGAATTTAGAAAAACTCAATTAAAAGTGTGAAATAATGATATATGTCCCTTTCATTTTTTCAAAGATCTTTTAAGATTTTTGTCTTTGGATCTAAAAAAAGTTTTACCCTGAAACGTAAGTGCTTATATATAGAAATTGTAAAGTCATTTTTAATACATCAAACAATTTAAAATTTGCCATCCAAAGCAATTATGAAACATGATTCTTAAACAAACAAGATTAGTCATTGGTTACACTCTTTATTGAAATCTTAGTCAGTACGAAGTAATAAGTTTTACATATTCCTGGAGCGAAATGAAGATCGCTTATACTCTGGTATTCATGACCTTGGTGGTCATCTTCAATTCTATTGGTAAAAACTATTTTCATTTATTATAATTAATTTATATTATAACAGGAGAGTTAAAAAGTCTTGGATCAAGATGGAATAAAATATTGGAATTTAATATATAATTAGAGAATTAAATGCTTTTTTTCTGCGATAGATAAATCGTAAAATGTAGCGAACGTAGTTGAATTTTTGTGAAGTAACCTATATTTTAAATAAAATAGAAATTAACGCAAAGATTTTTAGCAGTACATGTAGCTGCATACCGCGTAGTATATGGGAAAAAGGTTCCTATATCAATTCCGCTATTTGTTAAAGTATATGTCCGAAAAAACGACTTATCACTGAAATTTCTGAAATTGAACCAGTATATAAAGAACACCGAGATCTATCGAACTGTAAATTCAAATTAAATTGCCTGCTTAGGAACCAAAATAATTAACATCAAAGTCAGTACTTTTTCATTTTCAGCCTACACTTTACACATAGAAATGTAAAGTACAAGTAAATAAACTCAAATAAGGACTGAATAGTATTAGACACTTGCATTAAAAACTAGTTAAAAGTAAAGAACAATATCATGAATATTATAAGTGAATAACGGATAATAATACCCGCATAGTTTCCGCAAAAAATTCAATCGAGATAACAAAATTGAAGTAGTTTTTGCGGCAACAATGCTCTCTCTTCTGACCCCTGCTCTGTGGTTCACCCTATCACACAAAAAAATAATATAAGAAATTAATAATTCTCTTATTTGTATCATAGTGATTCGTAATATTGTTTGTGAACCGTATCAATAAAATCAAGTATTTTTGCACATTCAACACTCCATATTTTTAAACAGCTCATCTATGTCAACAATCCGTCTTTCCTCAGATCGATGTATCTCATGAGATGATCCAAGTTGGCCAGGTTTTTTCCTCGCTGCGTAAATCGCCGCAACACGCTTCAAATTAGCTGCAACGACATGTTTGTTCGCGAATTTTCCCTTATTAGCTCTTATCACTGTAGGAGAAGGCATTATTTATTTTATTCGCTGATAATTCACATCCAGAAAGAAACTTTTGGTAAATTGATGCAAGTTTAACTTGTTGCGAAAGTTTTGGAAAAGAATCAAGAATCACGTGGTAGGCTTTGTGTGCTACGTTGCCGTGCTCTCTTCATAGCTGTAGTTTTTATGCGTGTGCATCTTATGTAAGAGTGTGGGTATAGATATTGACTACACTGTAGCAAAAGTTTCGATGCGCCCCTCAGGCACCGCCATGAAACTCAACGGATCCAGGCAGGCCAAAGTTTTGGCTGATACAGTCTTTCAATAAATATCTTAATATATCCTTAATTCATTGAAGATGAGTATAGCAGACGATTCAGTCTACGATTAGGCGTCTTTATGATGTGTTCTGGTACACGGAGCGAAGTTAGCTGAAAATTTCGCGTTGGCGATCAGAGAGTCTCTCTACTTCAATTTGGAGTGGCGTCTCCAGATTTGGGGCACTGATTATCCCAAACCTTTAGAGATAAGTTGCTCCAAAACGTAGCTGCCATATTTTCTTAAATTTCTGATTAAACAGTTTTAACAGTTTGAAGTAATGCTTCTCCTAAATCAGTGGAGCCGTTTTACCAAACAAAAGACGCGCTTTTCACTTATTGATAGAAAGAAAGGCTTTGTTTCATAACTTGTAGCGAAATCTAGGAGTATTAGAATTGCTTAATATTATTTATTTTAATTGAAAATTGTTCAGACGGCCCTGACAGTTTAGATTTAGATCCTCCCAACGTGTGGCCAAAGCTATTGGCAGTTCACCCCCGAAACAGGACAGAAAACGAGAGTTCTGTGTAATTAGAATAAACTGGACCTTTTACTCATTGATTAAAAACAAACTTTGTAAAAAATTTCGAGTTTCGCTGGAATTTTTAATTATTGGGATTGTGTTTGGCCAATTAATAAAAAATTATCAAGATAAGTGACCAAAAGAAACCTTGACTTTCTGACATAGAAGACTATTAGTCGTAAAGGCTTTGTAAAAATTTTAGACGCCGTGAAAGTGCCAAAAGGTACAAAACTAAATTCATCAAAGTAAATTCGTCAAATTTAAATCTTACATATGTATAGATCTTGTACAATGTAGGCAGTTGCATAGCTCGAAGCGCGTAAATATCTTTTTACTTTATTTTTATCAATAATGGAAAAACGTGCCACTTAAATTGTAGGTCATTATGACGTGTTTCAAATTTTTTTTTGCAAAAGCCATGTCGTAGGTATCGTAGGCCACTATTTTTTCTTGTTCTATAATTAATAATCTTTAAATATACTCTAATTACAAATTTTTACCTATAAATATTTTGCCACCACAGGATTTACAGATTTTCCTCTTTCCTACTACTTTCCATGCCATTATTGAGAATTTTTCCGAGAGGAACGTGCAGGCTGTGTAAAAATCTTCCCATTCACAAAGTTCTAGCTTGTTATCTATCACAAATGAAAATGGGTTGTCACTCCTGATATTCGTGCGTCCTGATATTTTTCGAGACAACTATTATTTCCCCTTTGTCAACTTTTCCAATTTTATTGAGACGAATAGAGTCAGCCTCAAGTTTATTTAAATAAATTTAATTTCCTTATAATATCTCGATTTTGGTGAAAAATTTTCCTTTTTCTCCTGTGGTTATTAATTGGAGACGGGGGGTAAAAAGTATCCAAAAATTTGTAAAGTAAGTTATGGATACACATCAAGATTCCATTTTACTGCAGCAAACGTGTAAAGCAGTTTCTCCATACCAGGATGGTGAATGGTATTTCCACCTATGAGTTGAAGATCATTATCGTCACGCGTTGATTTATTTTCTTGTCTTCCTTGTTGTAGATGGACGCAGGTAGACTTGTCCAGTTTTAAGCTTATGACAATGACTGTAGAGTACGTATGTACTGTCAACACAAAAATTGCAATGTTCTATTTTGAAGATGCAAAGAGTTTAAGGCCGTCGATGTATGAAAGATGATGAACCTTAAATTATTTTCTGTTCGGCGGGCCACATAGGTATCCGAAGCTTCTTTGGAACAACCCCCTCTCACATGTGACATAACTGGTAGTCACTTGTCTTTTTTCAGATGTTATGACAAATTTTGTTCGCCACAAGAGCATAAGCTCTTTCATACATCTCACTATTTTTGCTTGTACCTCCAGGCATTCAAGAAGCTTGATAAGTAGCTTCTGGTTCGTATTATCTAATGCCTTTCGGTAGTCAATTCAAACCATGGACAGATTGCGTCTATACCTGATAAAATCCTAGGTAATACACCAGTATATTAACAGGTTCTATCTGCCCGCGTTGTTCAACTATTGCGCTCCATACCGGCTCGATAGATATTAATATCCTCTCTTTGAGAATGTCAGTGAATAGCTTGTAGTTCGTCTTTAAAGAAGCTGGGGGCGGCAGTTCTTTGCACTTGACAAATCTGCGACCCCAGGGTTCAGTGCCGTGAGTCCTTCAACTAACCATTGCGGGATGGGTTGTTCTCCGTTTAAGAAAGTAGTGAATATACGAGCTAGATGTTGGGGCGCAAAAATGAACTTCTTGCACCAAAAGTTACTGATTTTATCTGGCTCTGGCGCTGAAAAATTTTAAGTTGTAGCGATAAATTTTTTCACTTCATCAGCAGTAATTATTTCACACTCCTCTTCTGGACGTTGCGATAATTGCCTCTGGCAAAAATTACGAAACCGTGAGATATCTGAAGCTTCTTCATCTAGCTTATAAGTATATCCATATGCTTGTTCCTAGAAGACTTAAATGTCTTTATGACTAAGGGGATTTTCAACGGCAATTGCCGTTTTGTTGAAAAGATGAGAAGGGTGAGAAAAAAAGGTGGAATTTTTCTGAATCAACTTTACTCGTCTTACAAGGCGCTCTTTGCCTATTGAAAAAGCTCTTATTGTTTGCGTCCAGTGCTGCTTGATGGCTTTGAGCCAGTGCTCTAACTTTTGGAGTAAACTACTTATATGATGTTATGTAGCTAATCACGCACTGAATATTTGATGCATGCCATCTAGCCGTTTCAATTTTTAACTGAAGATGTGCAATTCACTCGCGAGTCTTACTCAAGCGTACCGAAGTATCATTACCTTAATATTCGCTAAACAGGGCGACTGCCTTTTTGTAAACTACACAGTTCACACTTAAGAGATCAACATCTTCAGAGAGCAAATTAGGAAGATCCATCCTAAAAATACTATTTCAGGATGGATCTTCCTAACAAATTCTTCCTAACAAATCCTAGCAAATTAGGAAGATCCATCCTAAAAATACTATTTCAGGATGGATCTTCCTAATTTGCTATATATACTTTTTTCCCCTAATTTGCTCTGTATATTGAATAACAAGTGATAGAGGATGGCCTTTTCGTGACCGAAGGTGCCCGAACCGAAGACGGGTCTAAAAACACTGCACGAGTCAAGAAAAGTGCCTACCACGAGACATGCACGAAACTTTTTACAAAAAGATGATGAAAAGCGTAAAAAGCACATTATATGATCTCTGATGCGAGGGGGGCCAGAACAGTGGCAGGCGGGCCAAGCCCGCCGACTTAAACCACAAAATCTTGAGTTAAAATATAGTTCTGCACACTAAGTCGAGAGACAATGGGAAAATGTCTTACATAAGATATATGCTATGAGCTTAGTGAACTAACAATGTGAATGTTTATAAAATTGTTGTTTTTAACTTCATATTAAGTAAGGCTATATAATATGCGGCAAGTCTAAATCAAATTTCTTCAAAATCTTGTTATTACTTTTCACACAGTATCACTTAAAGTCACGAATCGATAATCAATAGAAATCGATTTTTGAATTTGGGTAACTTTCAGGGGCGCAAAAAGGTTGAAAAAATGGTAAATTTTCCTTTTTTTTGTTGCTTTCATCATGTTTAGGTATTGCTAAAATACTTACTAATGCATTTTTTTTAAATAATAAAGTTGAAAAATCTACCTTTGACTAGCTTTTCGTGGCTTCTGGCCCAGTATCCTCGATTCGCTCCTATTGCTACTCCCAACTGAACCATGGCCTCCATCCGAAAGAGACATATTGTGCGCGAAACTGCTGACGTAACCACATAATTCGTTTCATTAGAGATTAAGAACAATGCGGCGTGGCTGCTGCAAGGGCCGGAACGCCTAAGCATTATTATTATTTTATTAAAAACTTTTACTCGGGTGAACCCGGCTATACCTCAATGTCATCGACTAAGTCAAGTGACAGATGATATTAGGATTACAAGCGGCCGCGAGCGTTGGAGCTGACAACAGTCACCCCTGGATGCTTTCTCAGAGTTAACATCTGCCACTCCGCATATTTTTAGTCGTTTGCTTCCTGATGGTCAAGAAAGTTTCTTACAACGTGACTCTTCCACGTTTTTTTTGTATCACGATGTCAGATCGATTGGCCTAAATGTAATGATCCGTTTGGATAGTAACATCCCAATATAAGATGTAATCTTCGCTTTCTAAAACGGGCATTGGAATGTGCCTATAGATGGGCATCCATTTTTCAAGAGTCCTACGTTTAAGGAAAGTTGTTGATTATAATGCCCGCTACATCATTATGTCTGTCCGTATATTCTTTCTCAGCAGTTACGCGACAGCTATCAATAATCTTCTCTATGGATTCGTTGGTATCTCCACATAATCGGCACCGGTCAACCACGTCTTAATGTAACACGTGTTTTCAATAATTCCTGGTGCTGAAAACCTTGCCCTGTCTTGCAATGACGAATCCTTCCATCTCTTGGTACAGGGCACACTTTTTTAACTAAATATTGGATGCCTCACTATCCACATCATGTTGTTCTAACATTTTAGGGATGCTCGCTATTGATAGCCTTCTGCCTTCATTGTACATATAATTTCTCAATGGTTTTGGCCCTGATATTCAAGGCCCCATGTGAGGACAAATTCAAAGACGTGTACTCAAGATCCGCTTTTAACCCCTATATATCGTGTTAGAACTACCCTTTCAATCTCCAAATTTTTGTAATGCATTCGCTGCTTCTTAATTTAAACGCGGAAGCTCCTGTTTAATTTTTCAAAGTCGGTGTTAGACCATTTTATGAGCCGGTAGGAGTATGTAAGAACAGGGATGGTATATGTCTTGATTGCCCTGATTTTCTTTGCTGAGTCGTTAGGCTTATCCTAACTATCGTATGCACGGCCCCTAATTCCTCTCTAATTCAATGCACTAATTGAATGCATTTATCTAGTCCGAACTCCATGTAGATATCATGGGAAAACTGCTTTGTGACATCGATCACTTGCTGCAGTTTCTGGGCTGAACTAGCTTACAGCTTCAGGTCATCAATGAACGGAAGATGGGCTATTTGATGATTATCCTCATTATCGTGAATTCTGAACCCACGTGACATGCCGTTACGTGTTGTGCTCAATGGGCTCAACGTTAAACAGAACCATAGTGCACTGAAGGAATCTTCTTGAAATATACCCGTCTTAATGCGAATTGATCTAGTTATCTTTGGTTTTCCATAATCGAAATACTTTATTCTTATACACCAGAGCCTCATCGCATGACTTAGAAAGTCAACAATGTTTGGACAGAGTTTGTAAAGTTTTAAGGCTTGAAGCAAATAGGCATCCTACACGGAAGTTACTTGCCTTTTTTAGGACCGGTGAAATATCTAAGGCTGTGATGTTTGTCAGCTACATTTTAGTGCTATTGCCTGCCCTTGCTGTCTCCAGCTTGAACCACGTAGTGTTCAAATTGCATTTGTTCATGTTTCCTCAAACACCCGACCAGTAGTTAGTCGTATTTTCCAATTGAGGGACTTCGGTGTCTTGCTGGTTATTTTGTTTACACTCAGTTCACGGTAGAACCTTCTTTCATATGTCTGACGTTTTCAATTTTGTTGTCTTCGTGCACTGCTTTTCTTGTACGGACGCAGTCTTGCAGAAGGAACCTAAGTCTTTGCCGTTGGAAGTCCATAGTCATATCTTATATTGATGGTGTTAATGTCTCGATATGCCGAGGATGGATTATTTCAATAACACGGTTTATCTATCAGCTTTCTTTTCTATTACTTTTTTTCTGTTAAGCTAATCGACTTAATTTGAATCTTACTTTGCTGACATCCATGTCCAACCTTATATTACGTGGTGGATCTCGACTCCTTTCTGAAACCAAAAACTGCATTTGCAGGCCTAGTTTTGCGGCCTAACGTTCTAACGGTTGTCACATCTGCACAGTATACAAGAGTTTGCACGTCTAACGCAGTTTGTATTACGTTCAAATACGTGGATAAAACCTTTCTGTTAAGCTGTTCTATTAGTACACGTAGATCATTTGTGGTGTTTTTGTGGGCAGAGCATGCCTTAGCTTTGCTTCTGCATATCTAAACTCTTGCACAGCATGAATGAAATTCCTTTGAAGGTGCTGTAGTTTTTCTGGGATCACGCTATCCACATCAACATTATTAATATCCGGATGTTGTTCTAATGGATCAATAGGAAGCTGCTGTTTCACTTCCATTTTGATAGCAGCTATTTAAGCAGCCAAAAGCAATCTGTTTACAGCTATTGAGCCTTTTTGATCTGCCAGATGCTGCTAATTTATTTTTGTGGCTAGCTCTGGGCATTTAAATTAGGAGAGTTTATGATGTTTGTGTAAGACCATCCACCTGTGGAGGATGTGGTGGTGTTGGATTATCAACAGGTTGATGAAGAACATCAATCGCTCCTGCTTGACCGTTGGATGCGGCTTCCTCTAACTCACCACGCCAAATCAACCTGTTGCTTAATCTTCATTGCTAGGTCTTCTATTTCGTTGTGATATCCCACTTGATGCTCTCCTACGGTATTTCTGTCAAGGTGGTTGGCTGAAAATAGCTAACGCTAGCCAAAGCATTTCCAGCAGGCACAGTTCATCTACTATAGTTTCTGTTGTCGTAGATGTTTTTGATAGCCAACTGTTTGATTAGTGAGATCTGCCTGACCATCTCGCAGCTCACCATCACCACCATCCCGCATTCTGTGGCACAGTCACCTCTGGATTAGGTAGTTTCACTTAAACCATCAGCGAATTTTACTTCTATTAGTGCTGAGGGGAAAAGCAATGGATTAAATGGATGGTATTATGTCCATTTTGGCCCTATTTTGCTAATATCTCATAAAAACTAATTTTTTCTGCATGAATATGTTCGAAAAATAGTTTTTATTTTTTAAGAACTATTAAGTGATATAATAAAATGGTAATAGTTCACAGGCCAACAAAATTTAACTGATTTTTAGTAACAAAAACTATAGTATACTTTTCCAAAGGATTCTGATGCGCTGAATGCGAAGCTGGCTTCAGAATTGCTCCATCACGTCAGATTTTCAAAATATTCTAACCCATAAGTATAAAAAACACTCTTTTTGACATATTATGATTTTAGGGCTTGAAAATCGTCGGATTTAGAAAATTTAAAATGGCGGATTTAATGTGGCGGACAAAAATTTCAGGTGATATGGGATACGCCGTTTTTAGTTTTCTAAATCCGACCATCTGCGACTTCTAGAATGCTCACATATGCTCACATATCGATGAAAAAAAAGATATTTTAGCAAACTTGACAGCCTTTAAAGAGGATGACTATATACATTAAGGTGCTTCTACTAATTTGAAGGAAAAAAAATATCACATAATATTACCGATTCCTTACAAAAATTTTACAAAAACAAAGTTTTGTCCCATGCATTTGGCCCATTGTTTCCTTTCAGCAATCAACGAAGTGAAGTTAACTGGTGATAAGACAAAATCATATAGGAGCTATCAGGTTTTTTTGAAGGCGCCAGAGGTCTGCTTTGCCTAATTTTTAAAGTCAAAAATATGATACCATGTGTTTGTAAGTGTGGCCTTCAAGTACATGTCCTTAAGTAATAAAATTCACCTATTTCATTTTCCTCTTACAGAACTGAGTAGGCAGTCCAATCAACCTGGTAACCCAGACATTCCTGCCGAACCTTCGTCTTCTGGCGAACCTTCGTCTTCTGGCGAACTTTCGTCTTCTGGCGAACCCTTATCCTCAGCCGGATCCAGATCTCTTCATCCTACTGGAACCACAGCATTTCCTTCTGTCAAAAAAGACGAGAAAATTCCTACTAGCTTGCGGAAGGAATTGAAATGGTCGACTTTCTTTTTTCCTGCCAATCGTATGATGTTAGAATATATAAATACACCTGGAGAGCGCCCAGGCTTTTACCCTATACCATCAATGATACAATTTAAGGTACAATGCAACAAGTATGGTGACATCTTCGGATTTGTAGACCGTCCTACTAATACCCTTAAAAGAATATATGCTGCACCTAATCAACAGGCGGCCATACACATCAGATATCCCTATGCAATTAGAATACTTACCGAAAAAGAAAAACGATATTTGTCAATAAATCCACGTGGCTAACCATTGTTTTGATCTTATAATCTGGTATTACACATAATTATTCCAGTTAATTTTTTAAATGATTGTCGTTAAAGTTAATTACTTTAATTTATTTCGCTTATTCGTTAATTCAGTTTGATTGAACAATTACTTACTTTTGATTTATAGCTAATTTCGCAATTTCAATTCAAAATGAAGAGGGTATCTAGGGTAACCAAACTTGATTCATACAAGTCGTATAACTTTTAATCTAGTTCAGAGCGAAAAATCGACTTTCGAATTTTGGTGATCGATCTCCTCTAATTTGTTAACTTTTTGAAGTAAGAAATTCCAGGTTTTAAGACGCCCTGAGTCAGAAAAACGGGTTTTACGGACTTGTTTTTCTGTCTATTTTTAAGGCGCTAAAGAAAATTACGAGTTCATCAGGCAACTATTTTTGACCAGCGCGTATTAACAAATTTTTTAAACGCGCTTTTCTAATACGACGCAAATTTTTCGTTTTCATGTTCCAAAAAGTTAATAAAATAAAGAAATTAGATTTGGCAGTCATAATATGCCAGATGTAACAAAAAAATAAATTGCAAAAAATTGTTTGCCTAAAAAACATCTATACATTTTTTTGTTAACTATTTTTCGATTGACGCGTGGTTTTATTTGGACCTTAAAAAATTACATCCCAAATTGAAAAATTAAATTTTTTATATAAAGCATAGTTTTTAATTTAATCATAAAAAATAATATTTTAAAAACAAGTGAATTTTGGTTTACCAAAAAAAGGACGAGAATTTTTCTATTAATTATTGTTTAAATGCAAATATTTCAAGTAAAGACCATTCACTTTTCCAAATGCCCTAAGTCTTCAGGATAACTAGACACAGCCTTCTTTAGGCAAATTTTCGAACGATATACTGCTAATTGAACTAAAGTTATATATTTTTTATTAAAGTTTTCCGGAAACTCAAACTCATTTTTTCGAAGTTTTGAAAAATATTTAGTAGTATTTATTTTTTAATAGCAAACAATCGTATATCCTATAATATATCATAAAAATAATACAGAAGAGTTGAATGCAAAAACGCTCGAATAATCTTAATGACGAAAACCTATTTTTTCCCCTAAAAATAACTCTATTCTCTCTGTTCCATAATTCTGTTATAATACATTTTTACTTAGCTTTCATTTATCAAAAGCACTTTCTAACCAATAAATAAAAGTATGTAAAACTGAGAATATAATTTTGTTTATTTTAAAAACACATTGACACTTTACTTTCGGTTTGACTATAAATCACTTTAAAAACATTACAAAAAAGTATTCCGTAAAAAAAGTAGAGTGCAAGAACTTCCAGGCTGCAAAGTTAACAATATTTTATTAATTTAGAAGATTTTAAATATATTTCGTAAATAAATTTGTATTTATGAAGAAGGATATCGTTTTTAGGTTCAAATAATAGATATAAAATATGTATGAAATTCTTTAAAATAACAGAAATATTGAATATCAATTAAATTTTTGTTAAATTATAGCTATACTCCTATTGAAAGTTGACTTTTAACAAATAAAAATTATTCAGACAATTTCTAAAACATTTGATCAAAATTAGAAAAGATTATATTCGTTTCTACCATTATTTTTACATGCTAATTACAATTTTTAATAGTGTTTCTATGTCAAAACCGACTTTCCGTAATGCGTAAAGATATGAATCATGACATCATTATTTATCGAATTCAGTAAATAAATAGTTCTCCTTGAAACTGACGTCTATTAAATAAATATCTCAGAATTACGAGCAGTTATATAAATCACACAAATAATAGTTGTTTAGGAAATTTAAAAACGTCTTTTATAATTTTCAGAGTAAATATAATTTTTCAATGAATAATAATGATTATTTTAGGTATTAAACAATAGTCAGAAAATACCTTAAAAGTTTCTAGTTTTTAAATTAAAATATATTTTTTTGAATGACCAAAAAGCCCGTCGTGAACATGCAATTTACATAAAACTCTCATTTTTAAATTTCGGTAGTATTTTTCAGATGAATAAAAAAGCGGGTTCGTGAGGGGTTAATGTTATTGGATGAAAATTATTTCCTAAAATTTATTTCAAGAAGCAGCTTAAACTTAATATATGAAAAGTTAATAACAAATAATGTTTTTAAATAAAAAACGAATATCTCGCTTATTTTATATTGTTCTACCATTAATCGCGCGTCACGTGCGCGTGTAATTTATCGGTTTGAGGGCCCCCTCAAGTTGGACCCCAAAGTTCAAATTTTTTCAATTTTCTTTTTTACATTGGCTTGTGTGTCGTTTATACTGTTTTTACATTTTATATTTTCGTTTTTACGCTCCTGAATGCCCGGCGAGGGGAAAATCAAAATTTCGCGTTAGCCCCCCGAAAATTTGAATTTTGCAACTTTCTAATTTTCTACTGCAACTTTCTAATTTGCAACTTTCAAACTTTCTAAAAACTTTCTAATTAACAATCTAATGCATGCATTGAGAGAACGCTCAAGTTTTAAATTAAGGTTTCCAAGAAAATTTTCGATTTAGTATCAAGCCTAGATCTAAAACCATCTCGACAAAGGGGATGTTGAGTCCATTAACCTGTCAGGAAGGAAGGGTGGCTAGTTTCTGAAAAGAGGGAGATGTTGAGGGCCCGATCACTATTGCCTTTGTTTTACTAGGGTTGAAAGCCAAACTATTTCCACGGCCCAATGGACTGCATCCAACTCAGCAATCAAGAGAGAGAGAGAGAGAGAGAGAGGAAATAGGTCCCGAAATGTATAACTTAAAATTATCCGCATATTTATGGTAATTACGATATTTAAGTTCACCTTCAAGATCAGAAGTGTAGAGACTGAACAAGATATTACACCGGATATATTTTATACTTATATTTCATTATATTATAGTAGAATTAATAGAATTATTATAATTTATAATTAACTATATATAATATGATAATTATAATAATATTACGTTAACAGATATTGATATTAACACTAATATGATTTACCTGTAAATGATTGTGCTGGAGTTTTAAGCGTTTGAAGTTAAATTTATCTATTAAACTGAAAAAATTTAAATACCCTTTCACAATTAGAAAATTTATTTATGAGAATTATTTGGAATAAAATAATTACAAATTATAAGTACTAACAAGTACAAGTTTTTTTATTAACACTCTTTAAAATTGCTAGAAATTTTTAATCTTAAAAATCGAAGTCCCAAGTATTCCTGAAAAAAGTATAATATAACCAAAATTCTATGAAGCTACAGTTTGTAATTGTTTAATTCCAAATGTTTCTCATAAAAAAATTCGATCACTTAAAAAATTCCAGCACAATCATTTACAGATAATTAATATTAATAATAATATAATTATAATATCAAAGAAAATATTGATATAGAGGAGTATCCTAAGGACAAGAGGAACTATAATATAAACAGAGAAATATGTAATTATTTAATGATTTAATTGTTGTCTGTTCAGGTAAAAATTCTAAGAGAAAAAATATATACACCCAGAAAAATGTTTTGTTAAAAATTTCTTTAAATCACAGAAATTCTAGTATTGATATACGGTCAAAGAAACATTTGTTTGATTAAAAGAAATTTTTTCTTCTATTTTTTTATTCGATTTAAAGAAATATTTCGTTAATTTAAACGAAAAATTTCTTTAAATTAAAGAAATATTTTGTTCCTTTAAATCAAATATTTCTTTGAACTGACGAAATATTTGATTTCTCCAAATCAAAAATTTCTTTAAATTAAAGAAATATAATTTTGCATTTGGCCTGTACATTTCTTTAAAAGAAAAAAACGTTTTGGTTGAAAAAAAAGAACAGGTTAGTTTAAAATAAATAAAAATTTTCTTTTAATCCAATAATGAATTATAAATAAATTGGCTTCCTCATCAAGCAAATAATTCCATTTAATTTAAAACGATAATAACTCTAATTAAATACAAGCAAAAAGCAAAAAAATTTCGTTTT
>JAAAKG020000265.1:6099-47251 GCA_010014905.2 Druon quercuslanigerum
TTTTACTTTTTTTGTAAATTCTTTAAGCATAATAAATAAATTTAACTAAAAAAAGTTGAATTCTTAACGAAATTTTTAAACTTTCCTCCTACAAAGATGGATTTTTAATTTGTTGTAAAAACTATTTTCCAAGACTAAAATTTCAAACATTTCAAATTTAATTAAATCAAATAAATGATAAACCTTTAACTAAATAATAAAATTCAAAAAATTTGAATTACCAAATAAGTTTTTGGATTTTCCTTGTACAAAGATGAATTTTCTACATGCAAATATTAATTTTTACTTTTTTGTTATCATTTATATTCCAAGACTAAAATTTACAAAAAATTTGAATTTATATCAATAAGAAGGATGTAAATTTTTCAATTAAAATAAATAAATTTAAATAAAAAAGTTGAATTCTTAACGAAATTGTTGAATTTTCCACCTACCATGATTAATTTTTAATTTTTTTTTACCCTTAATATTCCATGATTAAAATTTTAAAAAATTTTAAATGTATTTTAATACATTTAATACATTAATACATTAATTTTTTCAAACAAAGTGATTAAAATTTTATAATATAAAAATATTTGAATTTTTAACGAAGTTGTTAAAATTTCCACTTGCAAAGATAAGTTTTTAATTTAGTGTGACCATTTATATTCCAAGAATATAATCAACAAAATTATAAAATTCAAAAAAGTTGAATTACAACAGAAGTTGTAGGATTTTCAGCTTACAAAAATGAATTTTCCACCAGAAAATATAAATTTTTACTTTTTTGTTACAATTTATTTATTTAATTTATTTATTAATAATTTTAATAATAATTTATTTATTTTTTTGTGACTAATATTTTCCAAGCATAAATTTCAAAAATTTCAAGTTTAATTGAGTCAAATAAATGTTAAATCTTTAACATCATAATAGGATTAGAAAACGTTGAATTATTAAACAAGTTGTTGCATTTTCCGCCTACAAATATGAATTTTCCACCTGCAAGTATGAATTTTAATTTTTTTGACCGTTAATGTTCCAAGATTGAAATATAATAATTTTCAAAATTATTTTAATACGAAAAAGGTTAATTTTTCAAACAAAGTAATTAAAATTTTATAATAAAAAAATTTGAATTTTTAACAAATGCGTTGCATTTTCCACCTGCAATGATGAGTTTTTAATTTAGTGTGACCATTTATATTCCAAGATTAAAAATTTTTGAATTACCATTTTATAAATAACTTTTTGGATTTTCCGCGTACAAAAATGAATTTTCTATCCGCAAATATAAATTTTTACTTTGTGTTACAATTTATATTTCAAGACTGAAATATTAAAATTATCAGTTTATTTAAATAAGAAAGATGTAAATTTTTCAAGCAAAATAAATAAAATTGAATAAAAAAGTTTAATTCTTAACGAAATTTTTGAATTTTCCTTTTTGAATTTTTTATTTTTTGTGACCATTATTTTCCGAGACTGAAAATTTAAAAATTTCAAATTTAATTGAATCAAATAAATGTTAAATCTTCAACAAAATTATAAAATTATAAACAGTTGAATTATTAAAGAAGTTGTTGCATTTCCGGCCTACAAATATGAATTTTCCACCTGCAAATATGAATTTTTAATTTTTTGTGACCTTTAATATTCCAAGATTGAAATTTTAAAAATTTCAAATTTATTTTAATGCGAAAGATGTTAATTTTTCAAACAAAGCTATTACAATTTTTTAATAATAATTGAATTTGTAACGAAGTTGTTGAATTTTCCGCGTACAAAGATAAATTTTTCACCTACAAATATGAATTTTCAATTTTTTGTGACCATTAATATTCCAAGACTGGAATTTCAAAAAATTTTAATTTTTTTGAATAAGAAAGATGTAAATTGTTCAAGCTAAATAAACTAATTTAAATAAAAAAGTTAAATTCTTAAAAAAAATTTTGAATTTTCCTCCTGCAATGAGGAATTTTTAATTTTTTGTGAAAACAATTGTCTAAGAATGAAATTTCAAAAATTTCAAATTTACTTGAATTGAATGAATGTTAAATCTTGAACAAAGTAATAATATTAGAAAAAGTTGAATTATTAAAGAAGTTGTGACATTTTCCGCCTACATATATGAATTTTCCACCTGCAAATATGAATTTTTTATGTTTTGCGACCGTTAATATTTCAAGATTGAAATTGAAAAAATTTTCAAATTTATTTCAATACCCAATTAAAGCTGTAGGTCCCATTCATGCACTTGCAAATAATTGAATTTCCTACTAAAATAGTTGAATTTTCAAATAAAAATATCATTTTTTACCAGAAATAAAAGTAACAATTTCTGCTGAAAAGAATAATTTTTAACAAAAAAACAAATCATTTACCAAGTAGTTAATTTTTCGAATTAGTGGTTTTGATTTTTGACCAAATAGGTCAATTTTCTACCAAAATCGTTGATTTTTTTAATAGGAAAAATAATGTTGAATTTTTCGCCTGACAATGTGAATTTTCAACAAAAAAATTAATTTTCTACCATATAGTTACAAAAAAAATTAAATAGTTCATTTAAAAAAAGCATTTAAAGTTTCTAATAAAATAGTTAAATTCTTAACTACGGAAAATAATGTTTAAAAAAGACTAATTTAGCACCAGTTAAATTATACCATACAGACGAAATTTTAACAAAATACTTGAATACACAGCAAAAAAATTGAATATTCAAAAAAGAAAATGAATTTTCTACCCAAACGAACGAATTTTTAACAAAATAAATGGATTTTCCAATAAAAAGTTGAATTTTTCTCCCGGCACTATGAATTTTCTACCAAAAAAGTTAATTTTCTACCACGCATTACATTTTTTAAATAAATATTTTAATATTTAACCAAACCGTTACATTTTCTATGAAGTAGTTAAATTTTTAACTAAGAAAAATAATCTTGAACAAAAAAATTAATTTTCAACACAGTCTTTAAATTTTTTAATAGAAAAGATCAGTTTTCAATTAAACATTTTTCATTAACAAATTTTTAACAAAATAAAATAACTTTTTACAAAAAAGTTGAATTTCTAATCCAAAATCGTTTAATTTTTAACCAAATATTTGAATTTCCTACTAAAATAGTTGAATTTTTAACTAAAGAGATAAGTTTTTACCAGAAATTAAATAGTCACATTTTCAGCTTTGAAAATTCAATTTTTAACAAACAAACAAATTATTTACCGAGTCGTTAATTTTTTAAATTAGTGGTTTTAATGTTTAACAAAATAGGTCAATTTTCTACCAAAATCGTTGATTTTTTAAACAGGAAAAATATTGTTCAATAAGTAAAAACGAATATTTTACCTTTTGGATTTGACAAAGAAGACAAATATTTAAAAAAAAAATGAATTCACAGCCAAAAAGATTTATTAAAAACAAGAATAATTTTATGCCAAAAAAAGGAATATTCATCAAAGTAGATAAATTTTCCACAAAACAGTTAAATTTTGACCCTGATAATATGAATTTAAAAAAATTTCTATTATGTACTTAATTTATTAAATAAATAAAAAAAAAATAGTTAAAATAAAATATTTGAATATTTAATAAGCAAAAAATGTTTTCAACTTAAAAAGATGAGTTTCCAAACCAAAAATGAAATACTTATTTTTTCAGTCTAAAAAAATTTTTTTTTCTCAAAAAAATGAATAATTTACGAAGTACTTAATTTTTTAAATAAATAGTTTAATTTTTAACCAAATAGTTACATTTTCTATCATGTAGTTTAATTTTTAACTAAGAAAAATAATCTTCAACAAAAACATGAATTTTCAACCAAATATTTGAATATCTTAATAAAAAATATCAGTTTTCAATTAAACATTTTTCATTAGAAAATTTTCAACAAAATAAATTAATTTGTTTATAGCAGTTGAATTTTTAACCAAATAATTTAATTTTCTACTAAAATAGTTGAATTTTCAACTAATAAAGATAAATTTTTACCAGAAATAAAATAGTCACATTTTCAGTTAAAAAAATTATTTTTAACAAAAAAACAAATCATTTAACAAGTAGTTAATTTTTTAAATAAGTTGATTAAAAAAAAATGTTGTAAATTTATTTGAATAACGAAGAAGTTAAATTTTTAACAAAAGAATTATATTAAAAAAACACTTCAATTTTTAACGATGTTGCTGAATTGTCCACCAATAAAGATAAATTTTTTAATTTTTTGTTACCATGCACAAAGATCAAGTTCAAGTAGTCGAATTTCTATCCAAAAAGTATAATCCTTGAAGCAAAAAGACGGATGTTTTTTTTTTAGAAAATAGACGAATTTTTAACCTGAAAATATAAGTTTTCAACAAAATGATAATTTCTAACCAAAAGAGTTCAATGTTTAACAAAAAATACTAATTTTCTTCAAAACAATTGATCGTTGAATAACAAATATTTCTAATCAACAAAAAAGTTATAATTCCAAAAAATTTTCAATTTTATGACCAAAATGACGAACTTTCTACTAAGAAGACTAATTTTTAAAAAATTCAACCAAAGTGCTAAATTTTTATTTCAGACAGTGAATCTCTAACTAACCTGGTTAAACTTTCAGTTTAAATAATTAGCTTTCAACAAACAAGAAACAAAATTTTCAACTAAATAATGTAATTTTTCAGAAGGCAATTAAATTTTTTTAAATGCTTAATTCTCCGCGCAAATAAACAAATTTTTTATACAAAAATACAAATTTTAAAGAGAAAAATAAACGAAATGTAACCAGATTATTTTAAATTTTATTTGAATTTTTTAGAAGGCACTTGAATTTTAACCATAAAAGCAGTAATTTTCGAATTTTTAATACAAATGGACGAATGGAAAGATAAATTTTCGAATAAAATGATAAATCTTTACCTAGCATATCTAAAATTTTTAGTTAAAAAAGGTAAATTTCAAAAAAAAAAATTAATTTTAAACCAAATAATTTAAATTTTAGGAGGCAGTAGAATTTTTCACAGAAAAATACGATTTTCGAAAAAAAAGGAAACAAAATAATTAAATTTTGAACAAAATAGTGGACATTTTAGCCACACAAGTACTAAAAATGTATTAAAAAATGTCCAAAAAGTAATCAAAAATGGTGACCGAAAGATTTTGTTAAAAATTGTTTTTTTTTTATGTCAAAAGACGTATTTAGAAATATACCTGGGCCGTGGAATATTTGAGAAGACCCTGCCTTTTTCCTCCCATCTGTCAACTTGAGAGAGAGCCGGCTTTCCTTGCTGCCGAAGTCCCTATTCCTAAAGGTTTATTTTCTCGCGAAATATTATTATAAATTAATTTGTTTCAAGCGCAGATGATATATTTGTGAAAAATATTCGGTGTATAGTAAACAATTTCGTATTTTGTAATTTTAAAAATTATCCCTTGCCCCATCAGTCAAGCTGTGAGAGAGAAGGCTTTTCTTGCTGCTGAGCTCCCTATTCCTAAGGGCATTTTCTAACGAAATATTAATCCAATTTCATTTTTTTTAAGTGTAGATGATATATTTGTAAAAACCAGTCTGTATGTAGTAAATGACTTTATATTTCGGAATTTGAAAAAATACTCCTGCCTTTTTTTCCTCCATCTGCCAACCTGCGATTTAGTAGGCTTTCCTCGCTGCTAAAGTCCCTATCTCTAAGTGTTTTACTCAGGAAATATTGATCTAATTTCATTTTTTTGAACTTTGGATGATATATTTGTGAAAAACAATCTGTATATAATAAATAATTTTATATTTTGGAATTTGAAAAATTATTCCTGCTTTTTCCCTTCCATCTGCCAACCCGTGAGTGAGATGATTTTTCTTGTTGTTAAGCTCCCTATTCCTAAGGGTATTTTATAACGAAATATTGATCCAATTTCATTTTTTTTAGGTAAAGATAATATATTTGTGAAAAACAGTCTCTATATAGTAAACAATTTCGTATTTTGGAATTTGAAAAACTACCCCTGCCTTTTCCCACTCCATCTGCTAACCTGGGAATGAGCGCGCTTTCCTTGCTGCTGACGCCCCTGTTCCTAACGGTTTTTTTCTTGTGAAATAATAATCTCATTTAATTTGTTTAGGAGTTGATAATATAGTTGTGAAAAACAGTCTGTATAGAGTAAACAATATCGTATTTCAAAATTTAAAAAACTACCCTCTCCCACATCAGTCATTCTGTCAGAGAGCCGGCTTTCCTTGCTGCTGAGCTCCCTATTCCTAAAGGTATTTTCTAAGAAAATATTGATCTAATTTCACTTTTTTTAGGTGCAGATAATATATTTGTGAAAAATTGCCTGTATGTAATTAACAATTTCATATTTTAAAATTCGAAAAACTGCTCCTGCCTTTTTCCCTTCCATCGGCCAACCTGCGAGTAAGCCGGCTTTCCTTGCTGCTAAAGTACCTATTTCTATTATTGATCTAATTTCATTTTTCTAAACTTTGGATGATTTATTTAAAAAAAAAATCTGCATATAAAGAATAATTTAA
This sequence comes from Druon quercuslanigerum, assembly GCA_010014905.2. Lineage (NCBI taxonomy): Eukaryota > Metazoa > Arthropoda > Insecta > Hymenoptera > Cynipidae > Druon > Druon quercuslanigerum. Next base: position 12,585 of record JAAAKG020000265.1, read on the forward strand.
CATTTTGGAATTTGAGAAACTACCACTGCCTTTTTTTCCTCCATCTGCCAAACTGCCGGCTTTCCTTGCTGCTAAAGTCCCTATTTATAAGTGTTTTTTATCACGAAATATTGATCTAATTTCATTTTTTTAAACTTTGAATGATATATTTGTGAAAAACAATCTTTATATAAAAAATAATTTTATATTTTGGAATTTGAAAAACTAGCACTCCTTTTTTCCCTTGCATTTGTCAACATGTGAGAGAGCCGGCTTTTCTTGCTGCTGAGTTCCCTATTCCTAAAGGTACCTTCTAACGAAATATTGACCTAATTTAATTGGTTTAAGAGTGGATGATACATTTATAAAAAACAGTCTGTGTATAGTAAACAATTTAATATTTTGTAATTTGAAAAACTACCCCCGCCGTTTTCCCCTCCATCTGCCAATCTTCGAATGATCTGGCTTTCCTTGCTGCTAAAATCCCTATTCCTAATGGTTTTTTTCTCGCGAAATAATAATCTATTTTAAGTTTTTTAGGAGTGGATGATATATTTGTGAAAAACAGTCTATATAGACTAAAAAATTTCGTATTGCGGAATTCGAAATAGCCGGCTTTCCTTGTTGCTGAGCTCCCTATTTCTAAAGGTTTTTTTTTGCAAATATTATTCTAATTTAATTTCCTATAAGAGTAGATGATACATTTGTAAAAAGCAGTCTGTATATATTGAAAAATTTCGTATTTTGGAAATTGAAAAACTACCCCTGCCTTTTTCCCTCCATCTGCCAACATGCGAGTGAGTCGGCTTTCCTTGCTGCTGACGACCCTGTTCCTAAATGTTTTTTTTCTAGCGAAATATTAATTAAATTTTATTAATTTTAAGCGCAGATGATATGTTTATGAAAAACAATCTATATTTCGTAAAAAATTTCGTATTTCGGAATTTGAAAAAGTACACCTGCCTTTTTCCTTTGCATTTATCATCCTGTGATAGAGCCAGCTTTCCTTGCTGCTGGCGTCCCTATTCCTAATGGTTTTTTTTTCTCGCGAAATAATAATCTAATTCAATTTTTTTAAGAGTGGAGGATATATTTGTGAAAAACAGTCTGTATAGACTAAACAATTTCGTATTTTGGAATTCGAGAGAGCCGGCTTTCCTTGCTGCTGACGTCCCTGCTCCTAAATGTTTTGTTCTAGCGAAATATTAATTATATTTAATTTGTTTTAAGCGTAGATGATATATTCATAAAAAAACAGTCCGCATGTAGAAAACAATTTCGTATTTTGAAATTTGAAAAACCACTCCTGCCTTTCCCCCTCCTTCTGCCAACCTGTGAGTGAGCCGGCTTTCCTTGCTGCTAAAGTCCTTATTCCTAAAGGATTTTTCTATTGAAATATTGATCTATTTTCATTTTTTTAAGTTTAAATGATATATTCGTAAAAACAGTCTTTGTTTATAATCCATGTTTCTTGTTCAAAATTGGTCCGTTATGTAGAAATTTAATCTTCTAGGATGAAAAGTTATCTGTTTGATTTGAAACTGAGTTTTGAAACTAAAAAATTTAAATTTACTGTTTGTGATTGAAAATTATCTTTGTGAATTGAAAATTAATGTATTTTGTAGGAAATTTGGTTTTTTGGTAGAAAATTAATTTCCTAAGTCAGAAACTCATCTATTAAATGTTTTATCTATCAATGTTAGAAACAAAAAATATTGTAATTCTATTTGTAGTTTAAATTGAAATTTTTTATTTGAAAATCATGTATTTTGTTTAAAAATTCTTCCTTTTTGTAAAACCGTGATCTTCTTGGAAGAAACTTATCGTTTCGGTTAAAAATACCATACTTGGCTCAAAATTGAGATAAGATGTTGAAAACTCTTTTTTCTCTCGAAGATTCATCTTTTTTTAATTCAAGGCTTGAAAAATTTACTTTTTGATTTAAAAATTAATATAATTTGGTTAGGGATTCATTTTTTTTAATGTAACTGTTTTTTTTCAATTAGTTATTTTTTAATTAATTTTTATAATTGTAAACATAATTTCTATTTATAGTTGAAAATGGATCTTTTTTTGTAAACATTCGATTATTTTATTCAAAAATTATATATTTTCGGTAAATATTAAACTATTTATTGAAAATTTTTTTTTTTTCGTTATCTTTTGTTTTCATCTTGGTCGAACATTTTTTTGTTTGACAGAAAATGAATCTTTTTTGTAACTGAGAATTTAACTATTCTACTTTAAGTGGAGGATTTATCTTTTTTAATTGAAAATTCCACTATTGTGTGGGAAATTCATATACTTTGTTGCAAATTTTTTTTTTTTGGTAGAAAATTAATATTTCGGAAAAAATTAATTTTTTATTTAAAAGTTCATCTATTTGTTGAGAAAATCGTGTATGTGATCTAAAAATTCTTCTTTTTGGAAAAAATTAGTCTTCTTGGCAGAAAATTGAAATTTTTTGTCAAAAATTAAATTCGCTAGAAATTGATTTAAATCGTTACAAATGCATTTTTTGTTTCTGCGTAATATTTATAATTTTATATAAAAATTTATTGTTTGGATATTTCTCTTTTTTAGTTTAAAATTCACATCTCTAATTGAAATATCAAATTTTTTGTTAAAAATTCTTCTTTTCTTTTTCTAGAAATTTGAAATATTTTTTGGAAATGCAATACTTTTACTTGAGCACATTGTAATTTTTTTATTATTTATTCTTCAATTCGATCAAATTTAAATAATTTAAATTGAATGAAATTGCAATAGTCACTTTTTTTTGAAAATACTATGTTCTAAATCTCACAAACTAAAATTTGTATGCCTAAAAATCAACCAAAAATAAAATCCTGCTTTTTCGAAACTTTTCAATTAGCAGTGCCTCAATTATAATAACAAAAAATAAAAATAGTAGTTTCGAAGTGCTTTTTTTCAATCTGTTTATAAGGTTTTTTTTAATCCTATAAATTCTATTATTTACATTATTCGTTCAATATTAAATTTAAATTTTCAGAGGTTTTTTAATTATATTTGCGAATAATTTTAAAAATAAATACAAATTGCAAAAAAAAGATTTGTCAAACGAATGAGGAAGAGAAATCTGAGAAAATGGGACCGGTTGTATGAGCACGTGATTCGAACGTGATATGTACCCGGACCTCTTCTTATGAAGCCCGTTTCCAAGATTTTCTGCGTTCCACACTTATAGATTTTTTTAACATCAGAAAATATTTTTTTTATTTCAAACTTATTTAATTCTGAATGTTTTCCCGTGTTTTAAAAATTTATATAAAATTTATAAACTTCCAGAATTTGGAAAATCATAAATTTCGATTTTTCAACAGGTTAATAAACATAATATTACTCATTTTAAAAAAATGTAAATATAGTATTACCATTTTTTCTATATTAGTTTTTACAAACAATTAAAAACGTCAAAAAAATTTATTTTAAGAATTAAAAATCAGAATAAGGAATATAATTTTTTAATGTTTTACTGCATGGTAATTTATAATTTTGTATAAAACGATAATAATAAAGTACTAGATAAACATTAAAATAATTACAAGTATAATAAGCTCAAAACAAATATGAAACAAAATTAAAATTAAAATTTCAATTTACAAATTAAAATTTTGACATTCTTCGCAAAAAGAAGTTATTATAAAATTTTTTATTATATTGTTGGAAAATTATTATATTTGTTTATTCCTTGTATTTTGTAATGGTTTTTTTTAACTTTGAGTAACTTAACTACGAAAGATATTTCTAAAAAAATGTAAAAACAAATTTCAAAATGAATTTAAATACAAAATTCACTGCTTATGTCATTTTTGGAAAAAAAATTTTAAACCGAAACCATTTAATTTTGACAAAAAAAAATTCTTGTTGTTCGTTTTATTTATATATATTTTTTATAGTTTATTTTTTGATGAGAATATTATTACCAAAAAATGAAAAAATTGTTCGAAATTATTAATAACATTTGTGTTATTAGTTAATATTTAGTTTGTTTTTTAAGTTCGAGTTCACTTTCTGCTAAGGGTATTCGTACAAAAAAATTTTAAAATTGTTTAAAATTATACTGAATCCTGGTTTCAATGGCAATTCTTATTATTTTTATTTCACTTTCTGCTGAGCATATTCCAGCAAAAATAAAAAATAAATGTTCAAAATTAATTATAATATAAATCCCTATTTCAATCAATTAAAAAAAATGATAAACAAAACCATTTCAAATCAGTGAAACAAAAAAATAAAATTTTTGTTATTTGCTGTATTTTGTCATAGTTTTTTCTTTAAAGATACAATCCATTCTCTGTTAAAAATCTTTAGATGCAAAAATGAAAAAATTATTTTATATTATTTTAAATGCAAATTTTTATCCCAATGCAATTTTAATCAAAAGATAATTTGGAATCCGACACACAAAGTAATAAAAAATTTTTTATTGGTTGTATTTTATTATATTTTTTCTAATAGTTCTTAAAAAGTAAAAAATTCATTTAAACCCAAATTTTAATATTGATGATATCGAAAAAAAATTAAGGACCGAATAAATTTCAAATCGGAAACACAAAATAATAAAAAATTATTTACTCGTTGCATTTCATTTTATTTTCTTTCTTGAAGTTGTAGCTCATTCTGAGCTAAGAAATATTCCTACAAAATTAAAAATTAAATTTTTTAAAAGTCATTAAAATTCCAATTTCAATCACAATGCCATTAAAAAAACAATCAGAAGCCAAATCCACAAATTTACAAAGTTCGCGAAAAAACATGTTATTAAAAAAAATTCTGTCTACAAAAATAATTTGAACCATATTGAACTCACAGAATATCTTTCTTACAAAATCACAGATTAAAAAAAATTCAGTAAAATAAAAAAAAGAAGTTTTCCAAAAAATCAGCCGTCCATGTTTTCAAAATTCAAGCAGAAAGATTTTATGAAATATTTTTAACAATTTGTGGTTATACAAAAAATACATTCACACCTTTTTTGTCTCTTCAAATTATTTGCTTGGTAAATATAACTAAAGTATAAAAAAATATGTTTTTATAGAAAATAGTATAGTCTAATAACATTTATACTTTAATTGCCATCTTTAAATTTTTATTTTAGTGTAACATTTCTTAAAACTTACTTTGAAAATAGTGCATGATTGAAATATTGCGAAGAAGATCTTTGGATTTGAAAATTTAAAGATTTGAAACCAAATCAATCCTTTCTTCGACTGACGATATTTATGAATGTTGAATCCTAGATTCTTTCTTATGTCTCACGATTTACCTAAATTAAATTAAATTGAGCCAAAAAACATTGTTTTTTGTTTATAAAAATAGATTCAATAATACATCATTAATACGTGTTTTCTTCTGTAGCTAATGTTTTTATATTTTTGAAATCAAAATCAAAGTAATGATTAAAATTCAAAAAATGATTTTTTTCTTCTTTCTTTAACAAATAATTATCTAATGTATTTGTGTTTTCAAAGTAAACGTTAATATTAAATTTTTAAAGTGAATTTCCTTAATCGTTCAGATAGATCCTGAATATAAGGTAAGGTAAAATATAAATTAAATTTATTGCAAGTATCATTCTCTTTGTTTTTGTTAATGCTATTGTTGTAAATCTCATAAATGCATTCAGTAATGATGTCATTAACAAAATCAAGCAGATATTTATTAAACAATAAAATTGTTTTTATTTGAATTAAATTTTATTTCTAAATTGGATATCACTTAATTTAACGCAACTATCTCCTAAACCTATTATTAAACCAATTTGGTGACAAAATAAGTTGTGTCAATTAGAGTTTATAATTATAATTATAATTATAATTATAGTATTTACCAGACCAATGAGGTTTTTTGTACCAATTTGTTAATAATTCACCATTAAAAGTTGTTATAATTTGCAAATCAAGATAGTTCATAACATTCTCGCATTCATGGGTAGGAACAACATCTGAAATGTCATTGACTTAACATTTGTACAAAATAGGTGTGAATAAATAGAAACTCGAAACGATTATAATTTGGACAGAAAAAATAATAACATTCTTGTTGTTTGTTTTATTTTAATGTATTTTTTCTAGTTTATTTTCTGCTGCGAGAAATCTAATAATTGTAAAGCTCATTGTTCAATATCTTGTACAAAACCAAATCTGAAACAATTGGAGACAATGGTGAACCCATAGGGCAAACCGAAATTTGTTTATAAAATTTGTTGTTAAAGGAGAAAATAGTGCTATTAAAAAGCGTTTTTGTAGATATTAGAAATTTATTTATTGTTATTTTAGATAACATATGATTTAAATTAAGTTTTTCCTTAATGCGATCTAAAGCAAGATCTAGTGGGATGCTACAAAACATGGACACAACATCTAAAGAAACTATTGAATGAGCTTTTGGAACATAATTATTTTTTAAATAATCTTTAGGTCAGAAACTTTTTTTTAAAACGAGTTAGTGTTAATAGAAACTGTTTTTATAATATTTAAAATATATTTTGATAAATTGTGAGTTGGAGAACCAACAGTAGAAACAATAATTCTCCAAATTAAATCAGTTTTTTGAACTTTAGGGAAAGCATAAGCTTTTGCTATGACACTATTGTGATTTATTAAACTGTATGCACATTGATTATTAAATTATCTTTTATTTACATATTTATATTTATTTTGGATAGTTGGGATCATACTAGTTTTAATATTTTTCCTTATGAAAACTTTCAACAAGAACCTACGATGAAGATTCCTTTTCAATATATTTTTTTAAACGTAGTCATTAATTGGTTAAAAGTCTCATTTATTTTTTGAGACTTTACAAAAACTGTGTTTATTTTTTTTTAGATTTGAATTCTAAAAAAAAATTTACTGATAAATCTCCAATGACATGGGTTTTTTATTTTGTTTTTTACTCTACGACATTAATCTGATGTTTTAGATTTGTTGGCTCAATTTTATGTAACTCACCTACATTGTTATTTTATTTGTCCTGTATTATATGTTGAGAAATGTAAATTCTTTTTTTTTCGCAAATTTATTATTTTTTGTTAATAATTTGAAAAAGAATTTAAAAATGTGTTAACTGTGATGTTTTTTGATGATAAGATAATGAATGCAGATGAATTGAGCCTCTATATGGAAAAGCCAACGAAGACTTAGGTTTTGGCACAAAATGGCCAAAGAATTTTTTCAAAATGTGCTTTTACAAACGAAAATAAGAATATTTAAGATTACGTAAAAATTTTAAAAACCATAAACATATCCTTTTTGGTTTGTAAAAGGACATTTTGATAAGTTTGAGAATTTAGTGACAAATCCTATGTCAACATAAGTGTTTTTTTTTCTAGAAATTAGCGCAATTTGGCTATAAAATTAATTTATGTATATATATTTTTTTTTAAATAATAGTTTGAATTTCAATTAAATAATGTTATCATCTTTTGCACAAATATTTGATGTTAGCATTTTTAAAAATTAAAACATAGTACTCTCTATTAGAGATTCTAAAAGTTAGTTTCATTTTACTGTGTTTATTATAAAAAATATTCTCTAAAATGTATTCTTTAGTTTACTTCATCGTATGCAATTCTTTATAAAAAAGTATTTTATTTATAACAAATGGCATTTTATTTTTAATAGCAAACTCAAATGGAGTTTAAAATGAACTTTTTAAAAAGTGAACTAAAACTTTGTTGAAATTATATATTTTCTGTAAAATTTATTATACAAAAAGAGTACGAAAAAGACTATCTACTGAAAAAAGCTTTAAAAAATCTAAAAGGAACGTCTATTTTCAATCAAAGAACTGAATTTTTTTGATCAAAAAACCTTAAATTTCTGACTGAAGAGTTATATTTTTATATCACAATGACTTTTAGTCAAAAAGATTTTTCAGTTAATAAAGAAGAAAAAAGTTAAAGAAAAAACAGTTTAATTTTCTAGTGGAAAAGACAAATAAAAATCAGCTAAATTTCAAACTAAAAATATAAATTTTAAAGTAAGAAGCTTAATTTTCTACTAAAAAAGACGAATATTCAACAAATTACGTAACTTTTTTAACAAATATTTCAAATTAAAAAATTCGTGTTTGATAAACCTAAAAGCAGTAAATAATAGCTAAAAATGAACATAATTTTTTAAAAATTTTTAATGAAACAGAAAAATAAATTTTCTACGAAAAAATTGAGTTTGTAAACTTGTAGGTAAATTTTTCAACAAAATAGTTGAATTTTTAAGAAAAAAAAGATAAAATTCCTACAAAACCGTTACAGTTTTCAAAAAATAATTTTTTATTTTAATTAAATATTTCATTTTGAATAAAAATAATTATTATATACCTAATACTTGAACAGTGGAATATTCTACAACACAAGTTTTTTGCAAATAAATTACTTTTCAGTCGAGAAGTTAAATTTTTATTTAACAAATTTATTTTTGAACAAAAAAAATATTTTTATCAATGCACTTGAATTTTCGATCAAAGATATGAAATTTTAACTAAAATTATGAATCTGATACAAAAAAAATTTTAAGAAAGCAGTTCAGCTTTCAAAGAATTATATTTTTAACCTAAAAAGATAAATTTTGAATAAGAAATGTAATAGTTCATATTTCATCTAAAAAATATTTTTATTTTAAATAAAAAAAAATTAATTTAACCAAAAAACGCGAATATTTTAAACAAAAAAAAAAGTATCAAAATAGACAAATTTTCATACCAGACAAAAAATGTTTAACAAGAGTTGAATTTTCAACCAGGAAGATTAATTATTTATAAAAAAATAATAACTTTTAACAAATTAAAAACATTTTCAACCAAATAGATGAACTTTTAAACTAAAACAGGTAATTTTTTAATAAAAAATAAACTATTTTAGTTTTCATATAAAAAAATTATTGTCAATAAAAAAAAGGATTTTTTATTAAACTTTTGAATTTTTAACCAAAAATTACATTTTCAACCAAATATTTTAAATGATAGTTAAAAAATCAATTCAAGCCAAAAATACGAATTTTCTGTTAAGAAGTTAAATTATCAACAAATATTAATTTTTAACTCAAAACAAATAAAAAACTATTTTTATGAAAGCTCTTCAACTTTAGACAAACAGTTTAATTTTCAGCAAATATGTTATTTAAAAAAAAAATTATTTATTTTAAATCAAAAATAATGTAATGAAACTAAAAAAAGCGAATTTCTCAAAAATATACTAAAAAAGGTTAATTTTTTAACAAACAGGTAAATTTTCTATAAAGAAATTAATTTTTAATTAAAAACTCAAAAACAAAATTTTTAAGAAACAATTTTCAAGAAAGCATTTCAGCTATAAACGAAAGATTGAACAAAAAACAAAAAGATTTTAATTTGAAATAAAAAATAATTTAACCAAAAAGGCGAATATAAAATATTAAAACAGATTTATTTTTAACCGAAGAGTTAAATTTTCTAACGCTCGGTTGAATTTTTAAGCCAACAAGGCGAAAATTTTTCAAAACAGTTGAGTTTAAAAAAAAAGTTTATTTTTAACTAAATAGTTAAGTTTAAAGTTTAAAATATTAATTCAAACTAAAAAAAAAAAACAATTGACATCAAAGCAGTTAAAATTTTAACAAAGAATAAATTTTTAACTAAGTTAAATAAAAAAAAATATTATAGTTCCTATTCAACCAAAAAAGATTTTAATTGTCATCAAGAATATTTTAATTAAACTAAAAAAGGCGAATTTTCAAGAAAATACTAAAACGGATTAATTTGTATCCAAACGGTGAAACTTTCTAGTGAACGGTGAATTTGTAAGCCAAGAGAAATTTTTCTACAAAACAGTTACATTTCAAACAAAAATATTTAACTTCAATACAATAGTTACATTTTAGATAAAAAAATTTATTTTTAACAATAAAAAAGATTTTTCAAAAGTTAATTAATTTTTTTTTAAATAATTTAATTTTTCAACAAATCAGTTGAATGTTTTACCGAACGGTTGAATTTTTCAGCCAGGAAGACGAATTTTTCACATAACAGTTTTTACAATTACAATTTTTCTGAAAAAATTGAATTTTGACACAAAAAATTTAATTTAATTAAAAAAATGTATTTCTTATTTATAATAATCGAAGTTTAACAATTCGAAGAATTATTATTTGATGAATATCTCAGATGTCAAATTATAAAAATTACTTAATATGAGATTTAAATTTTATTTGATTTCATTTAGAACTATTAATAAAACTTGTAGTATTCTGAAAACATGATTTTATTTTAAGGAAGTATACGAAGAATAAGAATATTAAAATAATTATTTAACTAAAAAATTTGTTTCATAATTTCAGATTTTTACATATGTTATACAATGTTTGAATTCAAAATTATAATCAAATAATTAGTATACAACTACAATTTTTGTTTATTAACTTTAATTTTCACTACCTTATGATTGTTTAAATAATTCCACTTTTAAAATCGGAACATTTTCTGAAGCATAAAACTTTTTCAAAGCAAAATTTGTATATCAGAAAGAAAGGGAAAAATTGAGTTGAATTACTAATTATTTAAAATCAATGTTTTTTTGACAATTGGTATTCTTATTACTGCAATTTGAACAAAAAAATTAAAAGAAAAATAAACATTAAATTAAATTTCATTACATATACGTCACTGAAAAAATAATTTGTAAAGAACTTTTTCGATTGGAATGCTTTCAAAATAAAAGAAAATAAAAAACTGGTGACAAAACTTTTTCTACTACATTGGTACTTCCTTAAAATAAAATAATGTTTTGATAATACTTAATGATTAATCAATAGTTACTAATAAACCTAAATCAAATTTAAATATAAAATTAATTTATCTTTATGATTTCACGTTTTAGAAACCTAATCAAAGAATAATACTCCCAATTGTAAAACTACCTACAAGATATTACCAACGTTTCACATATTTAATAAAACTCACTGATGAGGCCCACCATTGTGTGCCAAAACATTTGAAAAAAATTAATTAGTTTCAATTCACCTGAACCTAAAGCCATCAACTTACATCAACAATTTCTAAAAACATCATTCCCTTCTTCTATATACTATATCTGCTACTATCTACCAAAGGAAGTAAAAAATGCTCAAAGAAACCAGAAACGTGACTACTCACATGTCGATAATTCCGGATTAGCACAAAACCCGTAGCTCCTTTTTTTATGTATTTTTTTTTAAATTCTATAATCTACAATCTATAGAATTTGAATGCACGAATTGCTTCCGAACACTGTTGGATGTGAAGATGTGCGATCAGTTTATATAAGTCGGTTCCGGGGGCTCGACACCGGTGTTTACCCCGCGCTCTATCTTCCCGTGGCATCCCCGTTTCAAAGTATGCTATGCGTGGTCACTGTTCATCCTATGTGCACATGATATAATTTATCAGTTAGTCTCAAATCTGAATAGCTTATCCCCACCACTAATGGGGTCACTGCGGGTCATGAGAATCATTAGTTCATATATTTACGCGTTACTTATCTGCAGAAAACGAGTCTCTATCTCACTTACTTACGACTTTGGTGACTCTCGAAATCTGAATTACAAAGTATAAATCTACGAATGGCTAGTACTCGGAAAAATAATGTTTCGTATAAATTGTTGAATCAAACCAGGATTCTTGAACGAATGACAGAATGCTAGAAATCTTGAATGACTTTAAATAAATGTTTTCAAACTTGTCAATACTATGAATGTTAATTCTTAAATCATAGATTCTTTCCTATGTCTTATGGTCCACAGAAATTAAAATAAAATTGATCTTGAAACCAGTTTTTCGAAATCAATATTTATTTTGTTAGAAACTGTTTACTCAATCGTTAGTGTTTCGGTAGGATGCGCACCTTTTATCAAAGGTTTTAACATAAATAATTAAAGTTTTACCATTTGTATATATTGAGGAAAAATTTTTAAAGGAAAATCATGATAAATAATTACGTAACTTGATATAAATTCACCTGAGTTATCGCAGTTTGAATTAATTAAAAACATAAGATTAATGTCGTAGATTAAAAAGAAAATAACAAACTAAGGTAACGGGACCTATGATGAAACGGTTTTCAGAGTAACGAAAAAAGTATCGTCGATTAGAAATGCTTGAGTAAACTACTAAAAATAGTCCAAGTTTATTTTGAAAGACCATTATCTTTAGAATAAAATAAAAGTCGCAAAATGTTAATTCGTGATAATTAAATAAAAATAAGAGGGAAAATGTAAAGGCTTAGCATGTCCCTATGATGGAACACCCTTCCCTCACCATGTCACTGTGTTCCACGGAAAATGTTCCCTGTTTGTAACAGGTACTGTCATGATGTGAAGCTTGGATCAAAGTGTAAAAATGTTTCGAAAGCATTATTAAATATTTAATAGTTATTTATTTTTTAAACTTACATGACCATTTCGAAAATATAATAGATTTAGTATTTATTTATAAAAAACAAGCGTTAAAAAATTAAATCAAATTGTGTCAATTTATTTCATTTAAAAAATGATAATTTTCAAAAAGAAAGATAATTCTTTTTATTTTAACTTTTAAAATAGAAATATCAATAACTAAATATCACAGTAAATAAAATAAGTACAAAATCTATTGCTACTTTCAATCTCAGAACCATTATTTGCTTATTTTTTATAAGCAAAAAATACTGTAGAATAAAAAAATATTACACATAAGTATTTAAATCTATGATTTGTGTGTATCATAAATGTGTAATTCAGTAAGAAAAATTTGTTTTACACTGAATAATAAAAACAAATTTTCAACCAAAGTGATGAATCTTTAACTGGAATAGAGGCATTTTAAACCAAAAAGATGAATTTTTAACAAAAAAAATTAATATCTACGAGAAAAGGCGAATTTTCAACTAAAAAACGTAAACGGTCAATCGAACATATTTTTCCGATTTTTCAGATTGTGTCAATTTACTATATTTGAAAAAATGAAAATTTTCAAAAAGAAAGAAAATGCCTCTAATTTTAAAATTTATAATAATAATAATATCAGAGTAAATGAAATAAGTACATCGTCCCATGCTAATTTTAAGCTTAGTACTTTTATCTGTTTATTTTTTATTTGTAATAAATACAGTAGAATAAAAAATGTAACACATCATAAGTATGTTACGTGTATGATTTTTGTGTGTATGGTAAATGTGTAATTCAGAAAGAAAAATTAGTTTTCTACTAAATAGGAAAAACAAATTTTCAACAAAAATGATAAATCTTCAACTGGAATAGATGCATTTTAAACCAAAATGATGAATCTTTAACTGGAATAGAGGCATTTTAAACCAAAAAGATGAATTTTTTACAAAAAAAATTAATCTTTACGAGAAAAGACAAATTTTCAACTAAAAAAAGCTAAATTGTCAATCAAAATTTTTTTCAGATTTTTCAAATTTTGTCAATTTATTCTATTCAAAAAATGATATTTTTCAAAAAGAATGAAAATTCTTCTCATTTTAACATTTAAAATAAAAATATGAATAACTAAATATCAGAGTAAATGAAATAAATAGATAATCCCTTGCTACTTTCAATCTAAGAACTTTTATTTGTTTATTTTTTATACGCAATAAATACAAAAGAATAAAAAAAATATAACACATAAGTATTTAAATGCATTATTTCTGTGTATAATAAATGTGTAATTCAGTAAGTTTTCCACTAAATAAGAAAAACAAATTTTCAACCAAATTGATGAATCTTCAACTGGAATAAACGCACATTGTTCTAACGGTATAAACCGTAAAACCGTAATTCTTTAGTTTCAACCTTCGTTTTCAAGGCTGCCCGAATTTCCCACTTTCTAAAGTACTAAAAGAATATTTTTCTCTAACATGTAGTAAACCTGAGATTTCTAATTTCAAAAGCAATCACTGAAACGTGCGTCACTCAAGAACTTTAGGATAATCTTTTTATTGCCAATAAAACGCACCTTTCTCGAACATCTGTATTACTCTACTTAATTTATGAGTTTACGTTATTACTTACGACAAAAAGTGTACTAAGCTCTCAACCATCGAAAAAAATAGCTACCTCTGAATTTCGACCCTGCACTGTTCGGCTAAGGGTACCGTTAGTTTGTACGCAGCTTACTTATCCGAATTTCCAATTTGTAAACCCCTTCGAATTCAGGACCTTCACCCCCATCTTCACACTTTGTAAACCTTGCTTCTGAAACTAACCTACGATTTTTTGGGGATAGTTTTTGGACACTTGGGTTTGGACATTTCAACATATTCTTATAATTATTACTGACCTAAATAAGTTAATATTTGAATAAATGTATTAAGGATATTTACGTGTTTAATTATTTAGTAGCTGACAAAAAACTCAGAATCCGTACTTTTAAAACAATATGTTGCACATTACTTGCGCGTTTAATCATTGGTCCTTCGAGTCGGATTATAAAATTCATGAACTGATATTCGTTAATCGTGAATTTAGTGATAAAAAGAAATTGTGATTAACTTGTGAACTTTGAGCTAAACCGACCTGAACTGAACTGAAAACTGCATTGTGAACTAAAAGAATCGAGTGAAAGTGATTCGTGACCCTTCGAAACTGTGAGTGCATAAAGTCGTTTAAATTGGACTAAGTGTGAGTAAATAGTTAGCGGACTCTAACCAATACTCAAGATAGTCGACCACCTACGAACTGTGAACTTTGTTGTGTCAATACAGTGTGTACTGAACCTGAACTGTGCAGCATTTTTTCAAGTCTTTTGACAATCTCTTTACGCAAGCTGAGAAATCAACGACAAGGATAGCAGAGGCAACGGAGTGTTCAGAAGAACAGCATTTTTTTCATTTGGTGATTCTCCAAGTTCCATTACGTACCCTCTAGTCTGGTTTTACCTTTCGACTTGACCAACATATATTAGTAAAAATGTCGTTAGATGCGTGGAAAAAAAGCAAACGCCAATCAAGGCAAAATTAACTAGATTTAAAAATCAATTTGCAGCTCACGATAAAGCATTAGGGTTAGGAACATGGGCTCTCCAACTCGCGAAACTTAAACCTTTATATGAGGAATTCGATAAGATACAAACAAAAATTGAGACGGCAATCGATGACGCCGAATAGTGTCAAGAAACTCAGAAATGGTCTGAATTTAAAGCGGCATACTTTGAAAGTGTAAAAAGGGTAAAAGAATTTATTCAACAGTGTCAACAACAAAACGCGCCAGCTCCGATTGGTCGTACGAATAGTCCCACAATTAGTGAACCGTTGTCCCAAGAATACCGTTTAGCAGAACTCACGAATCTCCTGTCAGCAAACTCATTTTCTTCAATTCTTCCTACAATTAAAATCCCGAAATTTGACGGGCCTTACAAAGATTGGGTTAAGTTTCGCGATTGATACAAAACAGTGGTACATGATAAGCCCGGTCTTACCAATATTCAAAAATGTCATTATTTAGATGATGCGGTTACGGGAGATGCTACGCGTTCTATACAATCATTAGGCGTCTCAGATGCAAATTATGAACTCGCCTGGCAATCTCTTCTAAATAGATTCGAAGATTCGCGATCTCTTGCATATCATCACATTAAAGCGCTTTTCGATCTGCCAGTAGTGTCAAAATTTACATTTAATATTCTGAGACAAATAATTGACGAAACAAACAATCATTTATCGGCATTAAAATCATTAGATGAACCAACTGATGAATGGGACACGGTCATTATACATCTTTTATCGGCAAAGTTAGATTCTTTTACAAAAAGAGAGTGGGAGAAACGATTACTATCGATGCCTGGGAAACCCAAATTTAGAGATATGATCAAAATTTCTAAAAAATCATTGCAAATATTTACAACGAGTTTCAGGAGATGAACCTGAGGCTCATCAATTAAGTAATCAGAGGAAATTGAGCCTCAAGAATTCAAATAAAAGAACTTTTCAACAGGTCACTTTCCACGCAACGACAAAAAAAATGCCCCCTCTGTCAAGAATCACATGCGCTTTATCATTGTGAAAAAGTTCCTAGCTCTTTCAGTTCAATCTCGAATTGATGAAGTAAGGAGATTGCAAATATGTTTCAATTTTCTGTCTTCTGGTCATCAGAATAGGCAATGCAAATCTGGCTAATGCAACAAATGTTTTAGGAAGCACAATTCTTTGATTCACCTCAATTACGAGAAGGCACAAGAGCAGCCAGCTATCGAACAAATTCATGCACAAAATGCACAGGGAGAGTCTGCGAGTAATCAATCTTGCAAGGCAGCAGTTGTTAGCAATTTAACTCCCTCTCTAGAAAATGCAAACATTATGTTAGGTACTGCTATCGTTTGGGTAGAAGATAACGTGAAGAAACGCCACGAATGTCGTGTCTTGCTCGACTCATGCTCACAGGTTGCTCGATTCACGGGACACTCTAGACCAACATCTTTTAACGACTGAACGTGACGACAATGGAAGGTACATTGTCAGTATCCCACTTCAGAACGAGGTCAATGATCTCGGCGAATCCTTCAATATGGCATATAAACGTCTTTTGGCCATGGAAACAAAATTAAGCCGAGATCCAGAATTGAAAGCCAAGTACATGGAATTTTTGGACGACTATGAAGCACAAGGACACATGGAAATTGTGCCACCAGAAGAACTCATCCAGGACAAGATTGTAAATTATCTGCCTCACCACTCAGTAAAGAAAGAAGGCAGCACTACAACAAAGGTTAGAGTTGCATTTGACGGCTCTGAAAAAACCTCCACAGGGGTATCATTTAATGAAATACAGAAGGTCGGTCCCGTGGTCCAGAACGATTTATTCTCGATCACACTGCGATTACCTCAGCATCCGATCGTCCTGTCTGCTGATATCACACAAATGTATTGGCAGATAAAAATCACAAAGGATCAACACGATTTTCAAAGAATTCTCTGCAGAAAGGATCCATCTCAGCCACTTCACCACTATCGTCTCCAAACGATCACTTATGGCACTGCATCGTCTCCATATTTAGCCACACGGGTTCTGAGACAAATCGGGGAAGAAAATAGAAACAACCATCCTCGTACCAGTAAAGTCATCATACGAGATTTTTATATTAATGATCTTCTCACTGTTGCGAACTTCATTAAGGACGCACAGCGCATAAAGGAGGAGATTACGCACCCAGTGTATTCACAGGATCAGGACACTCGAGCACCGAACGAGCAATACAGGCGGATAACGACCCAACGACACTAGGACGACTTTGGAAACCTGATACGGATAAATTGAATTATGCAGTGACAGAGAACTCTCAACAACGGGTTACAAAAAGGACAATTCTATCCAACATCGCAAAAATATTCGATCCGTTAGGCTTCGTGGGTCCAGCAATCATCCGCGCGAAAATCATTTTGCAAAAATTGTGGGAATTGCAGCTCGATTGGGTTAAAGCTCTTCCCCATGATTTACACACCATGTGGATGGTATTCCACAATCAGCTCAAAGCACTGAACAAGGTCTCTGCGCCACGATTTCTCCTTGGCAAAAACCAGGTTGACGTACAACTTACAACGTACAACAATTGGATCAACTTTTAACAAAGGGCGACTTTCAGGCAACTGTCACTGAATTTTTAGCGAACGAAAGAATTACCTGGCATATGATACCAGCCAATTCTCCTCACTTTGGAGGGCTATGGGAAGCAGCCGTTTAATCTATGAAAAAGCATTTGCGACGAGTGATAGGAGACACGCGCCTCATTACGAAGAATTGTATAGAGTTTTAACTCAAGTCGAGGCATGCCTGCATTCCCGGTTTATCTCTTCTCTCTCCAACGATCCTAATGATTTATCTCCTCTAACTCCTGGTCATTTTCTTATTGGAGACTCATTGATGTCAATTCCACAGCATGATTTGAGAGACACGCCGCAAAATCAGCTTACTCGCTACGGTCATCTTCAGGTTATGTTACAGCATTTCTGGCAGCGTTGGCAGAATGAATACCTCAGCCAACTTCAAAAACGAAACAAATGGACGCAATCGACAGACCCACAACTGGTACCTGGAACAATGGTTATTGTTCGTGGCGACAAGTCGCCCCCTCTTACGTGGCGTTTGGGTCGGATAGAGAAGGTCCATCCAGGAAAGGACAACGTCAATCGAGTCGTCACGGTTAAGGTTCCAGACTCAACGATCACACGCTCGGTAACCAAAATCTGATCTCTGCCGATCGAAAAAGAATTAATTAAGAATCCAAATTAAAGTAACCTATGTTTAATAATATTTCAGATATTGACTGAATTTATTTACAATTTATGAAAAAATTTATTGTTATATTAAAAGATTTTCTTTTAAAGTGGGCAGGATGTTCGAACGGTATAAACGGAAAAACCGTAATTCTTTAGTTTCAACCTTCGTTTTCAAGGCTGCCCAAATTTCCCACATTCTAAAGTACTAAAAACATATTTTTCTTTAACATTTAGTAAACCTGAGATTTCTAATTTCAAAAGCAATCACTGAAACGTGCGTCACTCAAGAACTTTAGGATAATCTTTTTATTGCCAATAGAAGGCACCATTCTCGAACATCTGTATTACTCCACTTAATTTATGAGTTTAATGTATTACTTACGACCGAAAGTGTACTAAGCTCTCAACCATCCGAAAAAATAGCTACATCTGAATTTAGATCCTGCACTGCTCGGCTAAGGGTACCGTTACTTTGTACGCAGCTTGCTTACCCGAATTTCCAATTTGTAAACCCCTTCGAATTCAGGAGCTTTACCCCCACCTTCACACTTTGTAAACCTTGCTTCTGAAACTGACCTACGACTTTTTGGGGATAGTTTTTGGACACTTGGGTTTGGGCAGCAGCTCGGTTAAAACCTGAGTAAAAGGCGGATCGGAAAATAATTTCCGTGACACTCGAACTATACCAAACTTGTCATTTCAACATATTCTTATAATTATTACTGGCCTTAATAAGTTAAATATTTGAATAAATGTATTAAGGATATTTACGTGTTGAATTATTTAGTAATTGACTAAAAACTCAGAACCCGAACTTTTAAGACAATACGTTCCACATTACTTGCGCGTTTAATCACACATAAAACCAAAAAGATGA
This sequence comes from Druon quercuslanigerum, assembly GCA_010014905.2. Classification (NCBI taxonomy): domain Eukaryota; kingdom Metazoa; phylum Arthropoda; class Insecta; order Hymenoptera; family Cynipidae; genus Druon; species Druon quercuslanigerum. The sequence goes on from JAAAKG020000265.1 coordinate 31,670, forward strand.
TTTTTTAACGAAATAGATTAATATCTACGAGAAAAGATAAATTTTCAACTAAAAAAAGTGAATTGTTAGTCTAAAATATTTTTCAAATTTTTTCAAATTGTGACAAGTTATTCATTTTAAAAAATTGTCATTTTCAAAAAGAAAAAAATTTTTCTCATTTTAAAATTTAAAATATAAATATCACAGTACATGAAATAATTACATAATCCCTTGCTACTTTAAACCTCAAAAATTTTATTTCTTTATTTTTCATAAACAATAAATACCATAGAATAAAAAAATGTAAATCACCATAAGTATTAAAATGTATGATTTATTTGTATGTTAAATGTATAATTCAGTAAGAAAAATTAGTTTTCCACTGAATAGGAAAAACAAATTTTCAACCAAAATGATGAATCTTCAACTGGAATAGATGCATTTAAAATGAAAAATAACATTTTTTAACCAAATGGAATATTTCTAGGAGAAAATACGAATTTTCAACTAAAAAGGGTAAATTGTCAATTAACATTTTTTTTCATATTTTTCAAATTGTGTCAATTTATTCTATTTAAAAAATGATAATTTTCAAAAAGAAAGAAAATTTCTCTCATTTTAACATTTAAAATATATATATCAGTAACTAAATATCAGAGTAAATGAAATAAGTTCATAGTCCCTTGCTAATTTCAATCTTAGAATTTTTAATTGTTTATGTTTTATAAGCGGTAAATACAGCAGAATAAAAAAATGTAACACATAAGTATTTAAATGTATGATTTGTGTGTATGATAAATGTGTAATTTAGTAAGAAAAATTATTTTTCCACTAAATAGAAAAAACAAATTTTTAACGAAAATGATGAATCTTCAACTGGAATAGATGCTGTTTGAACCAAAAAGAAGATTTTTTAATAAAATAATTTAATCTTCTACGAGAAATGACAAAATTTCAAGTAAAAAGGTAAATTGTCTATCCAACATTTCTTTTAGATTTTCCAAATTGTGTCAATTTATTCTATTTAAAAAATAACAATTTTCAAAAAGAAAGAAAATTCTTTTCATTTGAACATTCAGAATATAAATATCAATAACTAAATGTCAGAGTAAATAAAAAAAGTACATAGTCCCTTGCTACTTTTAATTTTAGAACTTTTATTTGTTTATTTTTGAAATGCGATAAATACAGCACAATAAAAAAATGTAACACATTATAAGTATTGAAATGCATGATTTGTGTTTTTGATAAATGTCTGATTTAGTGAGAAAAATTAGTTTTCCACTAAATAGGAAAAACAAAATTTTCAACCAAAATGATGAATCTTCAACTGGAATAGATGCATTTTAAACCAAAAATATAAATTTTTAACCAAATAGATTAACATTTACGTTAAGAAAACTAATATTTATTTTAAAGTTATAACCTAATTATTGAAATAATGCAATATTTAATTGGAATAGTTGCATTTTGAGATAAAAATTAATATTCAAAAAAACAATTTTCAAATAATTTATTACTACAAAATAAATTATCACAAAAATAGTTACACTTTTAAAGAAAGTGATAAATCTTCTACTTGAATTGTACAATTTATTAACCAAAAACATGAATTTTTAAAGAAAAATGATCCGTTTTTAACCAAATAGTTGAATTTTTAAATAAAAAAGATGAGTCTTGAATCACAAATCGATTTAGTAAATTTTAAGTTAAAAAAATCTGTTTCCAACACAAAAAGATGCAAACACATGATGAAATTTGGACTAAAATCATAAATATTCAACTGGAATATTTGAATTCGCGGAATTCATATAACGCCCGGAATTCACGGATTTCATGGAATCAGAGGAATACAAGGAATTCGCGGAATTCACGGTAATTAAGACATTCTTAGTATGCACGGAATACGAGGAATTCACGAGATTGAAAGAATTCATTGAATTCCCGTAATTTACGGAATTAGCAGAATTAAAGAAGTTCAAGGAATTCGCAGAATTAAAGAAATTCAAGGGAGTCATGGAATTCACGAAATTCACTGAATTCACGAAAACGAGGAAATTCACGGAAATAAGGGAATTCACGTAATTTACGGAAATTAAAAAATCAGGGAATTCACGGAATTTACGCACTTATTGAATTCACGGGATCCAAGGCATTCACGGAAATCAAGGAATCCACATAATTCTAAGAATTTGCGGAATCAAAAGAATTCACGAATACATTAGCGGAATACGAGGAATTAGCGGAATACATGAAATTCAAAGAATTCGTTGAATTAACGGCATTCATGAAAAAAGGGAATTCACGTAATTTACGGAATAAAAAAAAATCAGGGAATTTACGGAATTCACGCATTTATGGAATTCACGGAATCCAAGGAATTCACGGAATCCAAGGAATTCACGGAAATCAAGGATTTCGCAGAATTATAGGACACCCATTATTTCCGAAAATTCATCTAGTGTTATGAATTCCGCCAATTCCTTGAATTCCATAAATTTCAGTAATTCCTTTATTCCCATGAATTCTGCGAATTTCTTTAATTCCTTGAATTACATTATTACATTTAATTTCGCGATTACATTGAATTCCTCAAATTCTACGAATTCTGTGAATTTAATCAATGATGCGTATTTTGTAAATTCCGCAAATTCTTCGAATTCTAAAAACTTCATGAATTTAGTCAATTCTGCAAGTACAGTGAATTTCGCGACTTCAGCGAATTTCTTGGAATTCCATGAATTCCTTGAATTCCATTATTTATCTGAACTTCATGGATTCCACAAATTTCCGGAATTCCTTCATTCCCCTGAATTCTGCGAATTTCGTTTATTCCTTGAATTACGTGTTTACATTCAATTCCGTGACTTTTACGAATTTCATAAATTCCGTGAATTTCACGAATTTCACGAATTAGATAAATTTCGGAAATATGTTTAATTCCTTGAATTCCTTGAGTTCCTGGAATCCCGCGAATTTCATAAATTTCGTGATTTTCTTGAATTCCGCCAATTCCATAGATTTGGTGAATTCCTTCATTTCCATGAATTCCGTGAATGCCTTAAATGACGTGAATATCATAAATTCCGTGAATTTCATGAATTTTGTGAATTTTGTGAATTCCGGGAATCCACCAACCGGTAACTTCACGATTTACAAAACCTAAAATAAATGTATTTGTTGTTTAATTTTTTATTAGATGAAAGTTCATGAAGGTTCATCAACATCAACAAAAATGTTTGTTTAAATAATTTCTTATTATTATCAATAATATTTTCCTTGCTTGATGGTAGAATGTTGCGGTTTTTTCTGAATGTTTATACTATTTGTCTATTTTGATTAAAAGTGCCTTAATAATTAATAAGATTTAGCAAAAATAATTGTTTAAACAAATTATTGTTGTTCGTTACTATCCTTATCTATATTAATGCCTGATAGTTGCGTTTTTCGATAATTTATACCTTTCTATCCTTTTTTCACTTAGTGAGGTAACAATTAATTAAAGGTAAGAAAATTATTGTCTCAACAATTTAATATTGTTTATCACAATCGTCTCTCAGATAAGTGCTAGAAACTTGTGGTTTGTTCTAAAATCTTTAACATTGCTTCACCGTCTTAGTTATTCAAAAAATCATAAATAAACATTAGAGAAAACAATATTTAAAATAATCTCTATTTTTGTGAATATATTTTGCTGTCATAAAACAGACATTTTAAATATGTTTCACATTTTCTGCACGGATCATATTGAATACAACTTTCTTTTGAAGCAGCAATTGTCTAATTTCTAATTGTGAAGAGAGATTTTGATTTTTAACTATATTTAGATAATATTAAGAATTCTAAATAAAATTTACATAAACATCTTTTTTTCTTATGTGAAATATGTTTTGAAGGGAGAAAGTCTCTAAGGGCGGTTTTTGGCCCAAAAAATTCGAAAAAATTCCTACAGTATCTACTAACAATAAGGAGTCAATTCCACCTTAAATAGACAACTCTCATCCCCCCCTATTCACCTCGAGCACCCCTTAAAAAATTCTTATTTTTTAAGCCGCGTTTTTGAGAAAAAACCTAATAGGTTTTTGCCATCGCTGATTTCGAATCTAAGGTCCGTTGACCTACATCATATCAGATTCAAGGTTATTTAGAGGTTAAACTGCAAAAAATCTGATAAAAAAATCCATAAATATACATACATAGGTTTTTAGCTCAAACTAAAAAATATGGTATGGAAAATTCAGAAAAATACACATATAAGTTTTTGGGAACATTTTGACCTTCTAGTGACCTTGAATCTGATATGGTAGAGGTCAATGGACCACAGATTAAAAATCAGCGACCCCAAAAACTTATTTCTGTATTTTTCTGTATTTTTATCTACTTTTGAGCAGTTTGACCTTCACTGGACCTTGAATCTGATATAATGGAGATCAGCGGACCTCGGATTTGAAATTAGCTACCCCGAAAACCTATTTATGTATTTTTTTGTATTTTTTATCTAATTTTTAGCAGTTTGACCTTCTAGTGACCTTGAATCTGATATGGTAGAGGTCAATGGACCACAGATTCAAAATCAGCGACCCCAAAAACTTATTTATGTATTTTTCTGTATTATTATCTAATTTTGAACAGTTTGACCTTCAAATGACCTTGAATCTGATATAATGGAGATCAGCGGATCTCGGATTTGAAATTATCTACCCCGAAAACCTATTTATGTATTTTTATGTATTTTTTATCTAATTTTTAACAGTTTGACCTTCAAATGACCTTAAATCTGATATAATGGAGTTCAAAGGACCTCGGATTAGAAATCGGCGACCACAAAAACCTATGTATTTTTCTGTATTTTTTAATCTAATTTTTAGCGGCTTGACCTTCAAATACCCTTGAGTATGATGCGATAGAGGTCAACGGACCTCGGATTTAAAATCAGCGACCTCAAAAATCTATGTATGTAGTTTTTTGTATTATTATCGGATTTTTTGCAGTTTTTTGCAGTTTGGCTTTCATTTGACCTTTAATCTGATGCGATGAAGGTCAACGGACCTCGGATTCGAAATCAGCGACCTCAAAAACCTTTATATGTATTTTTTTTAATTTTTTATTGGGTTTGTCCCAAAAACCGTGTAATGTGAAATTGACTTCTTATCGTTAGTAGATACTGTAGCCTTTATATAGGGCTTGCGGCACCTCTAAATATCTTTTTTTTATGAATTCCTTTTTTTGTAGATTCAAAAAAACTTCCGGCCGATATTTATAAAAATCAAGAAAAAATATATTTTTTGGAAAACTGTAATGCGCGACTGTTGCCGTTACTAAAAAAAATAAAAATAACGTGTTAACGTTACCATTACTAAAAAAGTAACTTTAGCTCTGAACTATGTTATTCCAGCAAAATATTTTCTTGCATTAACCAAAAGTTTTATTTAGACCAATACAAATATTTGCTTGCATCAACCAAATTTTTGCTTCAACGAAATATTTTCTTGTCCATATAATAACCATATTCTAAATTCGATCCAAACAGATTTTTTTAAAAATATTTTTCTGGGTTTACTAAATAAATTGATAAATGATTTTGAAACTGATCTTACAATAAAGAAAATTGTATTTAAATAAAATAATTAGTTAAATAATATTTATTGAATAGTTATTTACACATTTATAAGATAATGATTAAAGTTACTAAATGCATGTAAAAATACAAGAAATGTGAAAAATTTACAAACTCACATAATCACATAATTTGAAACTACATCAAGAAATTAATTATGATAATTTTACAGAGCCTAACTACTTCATTAATAAAGCATTAGATTATAATTTTTTTAAATTTGAAATTTAAGAGGGTAGAAAATATATTTTAAATTTATTGTTAAAAATATATTAAAAGTAACATTCATTACTGAATTCCATTTATTTCTAGTATTTCATAGTAGGAAATATAAATATATGCATTCAACTTAAATTAAAAGCAAGAAAATTGACATCACGATTACTACTTTTTATTTTTCCAAAAATTCGTTTCAATTCTCGTCTTGATTTTATTTGTATTCAAACATATTTTTTGTTGATTTGCTGTTCTAAGAATCTTTATTTTGTTTACAATATTCTAACCCGCTCGGGTTATAAATAAACTTGTTATTTTTCATAAAATGATTTTTTTTCGTTGATATTAAATTATTATTTTGATGAGAACGAAGCTTCTAATATATAAAAATATAACTTACTTAAAATAAATTATAAATAAATAATTATAAATATAGCAATAATTGAATAATTACTCGAATTTTTCGTATACACTAGATTGCAAGATTGCATGGGTTTGCAAAATATTGCATGGGCTTGCATAATATTGCATGAGATTGCAAAAAATTCCATGGCTCGAATTTTTATATTTTCAATAAAATAGTGAATTTTTAACCAGAAAAGATTTTTTTGACAAAAAAGGAATTGTTTACCACAAAAAGACGAATTTTATACAACTAATGTGAAGTTTTAACCCAAAACTTTTATTAACAACCAAATAGTTAAAATTTCAAGTAAAAAGAACGTTTGTTTTTAAAGAAATTTTTAGAAGACAGTTGAATTTCTTACGCGAAATTAAGAAAGATATATTGTAAACAAAATAGTTAAACTTTAAATAAAATTTTTTTTTGAAATAAAATTGGAATTTTCTAAATTCTTAGAAAAAAATAAATTTCAAAACGTAATGCTTTTTTAACATAATAAATTAAACTATAATAGATGAGTTTTTTACCACATATTTTAATTTTTTGCCAAATTGTTGATTTTTCAATAAAAAAATACTAATTTCCAAAAAGAGGTTTAAATCCTCAAACGAAAAGTTGAATTTTTCAACTGAAAAGGAGTTTTTTTTCACAGAAAAAAGATGAATTTAAAAACAAATAGTTTAATTTTCAACTAAGAAATTTTTTAAACCAAAAATGAAATAAACAAAATTTTTAGTTAAAAAAATTAATTTAAAAAAAGGAATTTTCAACCTGTGGAATTAAATTAAAAAAATGAATTTTTAACCGAATAGTTGAATAAGAAATAAAAAATATGAATATTTAACGAAAAAGTTAATTTTCAACTAAATAACTTAATTTTCTACAAACATGTTGTATTTTAGAGCCAAACAGACAATTTTTTACAAAACATACTAATTTTCATCAGTTATACTTTAATCATAGTTAATTTTTTAATTAAACAAATACGAATCTTTAACAGAAAGGTTAAATCTTCAACCAAAACTGATTTATTTTCAAATTAAAATTTATGTTTACAACCGAAAAGGATTACAGATTAAATTTCTACGAAGAAAGTTTTATTTTTAAATACGCGAATTGTCAGTAAAAATTGGTTGAATTTTTAAAAAGAAAAAATCAATTATTATTAAAAAATATCAAGTTCGAACAAAAATGAAACAGAAAAGTTTCCAGTTTAGAAAATTAATTCGTAATAACAAAAAAACAACGAATTTTTAACAAAATACTTCAATTTAATTTAGATGTTAATTAATTAAATAAATTTAAACAATTATATTAATTGGACATAAATTTAAAAAAAATAGTTCATCTTTCAACTAATCATTTAAATTTTTGACCAGAAAAATTACTTTTTAATAAAACAGTTACATTTTTTTTTATAAAATTTAATTTCTGAACAAATAGTAGAATTTTCATCCAAACTAAATTAAATAATTTTTTATTTTCCTCATTCATTAATAATCAAATACCAGAATTTTAATCTTGTAATAATTTTAACATAAAATTTTTTATAACTGGAATAAAACAGTATTTCAGATACAAATTTAAAATTTTCAAATTTATTTTAAACAAAAAAATGTCTGCAACTATAAAAGATGGCTTTTTAACAAAATACTTGAATTTTCAACAAAATAATTAGACTTTTAACATTATAGTTGAATTTTTAATCTAAAAATATAAATTTCCAACAAAAAAGTTTAATAGTTTATTTTTTAATCATAACCGATGAAATCTATGAACAAAAAAAAACATTGTAAAAACAAAAGGAGAAATTTTTAAAGAAATAAAGATTTTTTGCTCAAAAAAAAAAAATAAAAGTCTTATCTAAATTGTTCAACCTTTAGGCCAAAAAACGAATGGTCTCTACAAAAATTGAATTGAGACAGATCAAGCTTAAAAAAATTGAAAAGTTACATTTTTAGTCAAAAAAAAATTTTGAATAAAAAAATCATTTCCACTAAACAGTTATATTTTCAAGCAAAGCCATAAGCTTTCAATAAAAAAAACTCTTTAACACTTTAGTTTAACTTTTACTTTATGAGTTGAAGTATTAATTAAAACAGACTAATTTTCAACCAAATAGACAAATTTTTAAATAAAAATATAAATCTTTAAAAAATAATTTTTAACAAACTTATTTAACCTAATCTTCAAAACAAAATAGTTAAATGCTTATTCAAAGAAGAATATTTTTTTAAAATGTTGCACTTTTATCAAAAAAATAAAAATTCTAGTACAAAATATGAAAATTTTCAGTTGTTCTTCACGATCAAGACATGCCTTTTTTAAATGAGAAATAAGTTTTTACGAAAAAAATTGAATCTAAATATAAAGTTTTTAATAAAAAAAAAGTGTCCACAAAAAAATCGAATTTTCAATAAAAAAGACTAATTTTTTCCACCAAAAAGGTTCACTTTTTTAGTGCAAAATAAGTTTCTAAGAAAAAATTCAATTTTTAATCTAAAATGACGAATTTTTAACTAAAAAAGATTAATTTTTAACAAAACTATTAAATTCTCTAGCAAATTGTTTGCATTTTTATCCCAAAAAGATCAGGTTTCTCTTCAAACCGGTGAATTTTTATTTTTTAGCTTTAAAAAAAATAGTTCAATGCTCAGCCAAAAATATTCTAGTTGACTTTTTAAGATCGAAATATGAATTTTTTACAAAAAAAAATTTTATTCCAAAAAAACGAATTTTTCCACCAAAAAGGATTGATTTTTTATTGTAAAATAAGTTTCTACGAAAAATTAAAATTTTTAATTTAAAAATACAAATTTTTAACTAATAAGGATTAATTTTTAACAAAACTGTTAAATTCTCTACCAAAAAGTTTGCATTTTTATACCAGAAAAAAACAAGTTTCTCTTAACACCGGTGTTTTCTAATTTTTTTAACTTTTGAAAAAATAGTTTAATGTGCAGCTGAAAATATTCCAGTTGTATTTTCATGATCAAAATATCAATTTTTTAACAACAAAAAAATGTTTACGAAAAAAAAAAATTGTTTCACGAAAAAAAATTTCAATCCAAAAAGACGATTTTTTTACTAAAACGATGAATTTAAACAAAATTGGTGAATTTTTATCCCAAAAAGATCAATTTTCTCTTAAAACCTGGTGATTTATGATTTTTTTTAACTTTTACAAAAATAGTTTAATGTGCAACCGAAAATATTCCAGTTGACTTTTCAAGATCGATTTATGAATTTTTTACAAACAAAAATTTCCATCCAAAAAATCGAATTTGTCCACCAAAAAGGATCAATTTTTAATTGGAAAATAAGTTTCTACGAAAATTTATCATTTTTAATTAAAAAATTCGAATTTTTAACTAAAAAGGATGAATTTAAAGAAAATTATTGAATTTTTATCCAATTTTTATAAAAAATAGTTCAATGTGCAGCCAAAAATATTTCAGTTGATTTTTCAAGATCTAAATATAAATTTTTTCATAAACAATAACTTTTTACGAAAAAAAATAAAATTTTCAATTCAAAAAGACGAATTTTTTCCACTAAAAAGGATTAATTTTTTAGGGAAAAATAAGTTGCTGCAAAAAAAAATAATTTTTAATGAAAAAAAGAACTTTTAAATAAAAAGGATGAATTTTAACAAAATTGTTGAATTCTCTACTAAATAGTTACATTTTTATCCAAAAATGTGACTTGTAATTTAAAAAAAAAATTTTAAAATAGTTAAATGTGCAGCTTAAAATATTCCAGTTGACTTTTCAAGATCGAAATATCAATTTTTTAACAAACAACAACAACTTCCAGAAAGGAAGAATATTTCAGTGAAAAATAATGTTCTAAGAATAAATTCAATTTTTAATCTAAAAAGATGAATTTTTAACTAATAAGTATTAATTTTTAACTAAAAAGTATTAATTTTTAAATAAACTGTAAAATTCTCTACCAAAAAGTTTGCATTGTTAATCCAAAAAGATCAGGTTTCCGTTAATATCGGTGAATTTTTATTTTTTAGCTTTTAAAAAAATAGTTCAATGTGCAGCCAAAAATATTCCAGTCGTCTTTTCAAGATCGAAATATGAATTTTTTAACAAAAAAAAATGTTTACGAAAAAAATAAAATTTCCAATCCAAAAAGACAAATTCTATTCATCAAAAAGAAATCATTTTTAATTGAAAAATAAGTTTCTACGAAAGAATATTATTTTAAAAAAAGGCGAATTTTAATCTAAAAAAGATGAATTTTAACAAAACTGTTGAATTCTCTGCCAAATAGTTGCATTTTTATCCAAAAAATATCAACTTTCTCTTAAAATCAGTGAATTTTTATTTTTCAACTTTCAATAAAATGCTTGAGTATGGACCCGAAAAAGATTCCAGTTGACTTTCCAAAATCAAAATATGAAAAAATAAAAAATTAAAAAAAAAACAATCAAATTCTCATTACACGAGGACGAATTTTTTCAGTTAATTTTTCAACATAAATATATAAGTTTAAAAAAAAGTGAATTTTCTAGAAAATAGTTAAATTTTCAACATAGTAGATTTTTTTAACTGAAAGTATGACTTTTCAACAAAATAGCTTAATTATCAATCAAACAGTTGCATTTTAATCTAAAAAAGATGACACTTCTCCTAAAATAGATGAATTTTTTATTTATTAAAAAAAAATCAAAAAAATAGTTTAATTTTCTTTCAGAAAATATTTCAATTCTATTTTTAACACAAAAATATTAAATTTAAACAAAAAGTCATTTTTGACGAAAAAGTTAAGTTTTTAGCATAACTATTGAATTTTAAACCAAGCAGTTTCATTTTCACCAAGAAAGATGAACTTCTGCTGAAGCAAGTGAATTTTAAAATTATAAGGACGAATTTTAAAAAAAAAGTTGAATTTTTAACCGAGCAGTTGCATTTTTATTCGAGAAAGATTCAATTTCTTCTGAAACAGATAAATTTTTTTTACACTCAAAAAATTGTTAAATTTTCATCCACAGAAGATTCCAGTTCACTTTCTAACACCGAAATAAAAATTGAAAACAGTAAATTAATTTTTTCCTAAATAGTCGATTTTTTAAATAAAAAGGATGACTTCACCAAAATTGTTGAATTTTTAGTCAAAGAGTTGCATTTTTTCCAAGCAAATTAAAGTTTTATTAAAACAGGTGACTTTTTAAATCAAAATGACAAATTAAAAAAAAAAGTTGAATCTTCATCCAAGAAGTATTAAATTGACTTTTTAACACAAAAATACAAATTTTAAAGAAAAAATAAATTGTATACGAAATAGTGGAATTTTCAACAAAATTTCTACTAAAATATATGAATTTTAAATCAAGGACACAAATTTTTAGAAAAAATAGTTTCAACAAAAAAATATTTTAACTAACTTAAACTCCTAACCCAAAAAGACAGATTTTTAACAAAACAGTTAAATTTTCCACAAAAAAGGATGTCTATTTAGAAAAGTTGTAAAATTTTCAACCAATTAGTTAAATTTTCTAACAAAAAATTTATATATTTTTTTATCTTAGCCTCTGTCTAGGTAAATGTTAGAAATATTATACTCAGCATGCAAAATGATCATTCTCAGAATTAAAAAAAAAAAAAAAATTGGCCTATCACTGCAGAATTTTAAGATATTTGAGGTTATGTACCCAAAAAATGTCGTTTTTGGCTACACTTGAGGTTACGTACAGAAGACACAAAATTTTTTGGGATTTTGAATTTATTTATAAATTTATATCATATAATACTGCTCTTTCTTTTTAATTTAAGAGTCACAGAATTCAATTACCATTTTTCTTTACCAAGTTATGCCAATTTGAAATTACGAGGTATGTCCCATTATGTCTTGAGAAATTGCTTTAAATTTGATTCAGACATTTTCTACTGGGTGTTTTCTCATGAAAATTTTTACTTTGGGGTGTCATAGTTGAAAATGTCTGCCTCAAAGTATTAAAAGGAAATGCTCAAGACATAATAGGACATGTCTCGTAATTTCAAATTGGCGTAACTTGGCAAAGAAAAATGGTAATCGAACTCTGGGACTCTTAAATTAAATAGAAAGAACAGTGCTATATGATACAACTAAAGAAAAATCCCCCAAAAAATTTTGTCTTCTGTACATAACCTCAAAAGTAGCTAAAAACGCCATTTTTAAGTACATAACCTCAAATATCTTAAAATCTTGACGTGCTGGGCCAATTCTAACTCTGGATTCGGATTCTGCGGCAAAAATTACTTTCGAAATGATTCTCCACTTTCCAACAACAAAACCATGTTGGCCTGTGTTTTCTAAGATAATAATAAATTTTAATAATTATTTCGCCGATTACTTAGCCTGCTCACAAACTGTATTGTACTTGTTTCAATAATATTAAAAATATTACAGAAAAGCGTTTTTTTTATTTAAAATTTTCCATCTTTCACGTTTTCCATTTCTATACATTTCTTTCAAGTAATATATACAGTAGGGTGGACCAAAAATGTATTGAAATTTTTTTCTTCACTTTAGAGGTCAGGGAAACCCCCAAAAAGATTTTGTTGGTTGTTTTCAAATCTTTTTTTCCTTTTTTAAAAATTATTATTTTTTTTTAATTACAATAGGAGAATTTTATGGTTTTTGTTTAAAGATGGTCGTTGGATTGTTGCTTTTATTGTCAGGAATTCTATGCATTAAATTGATTATTAATTTTTTTTTTTCTGAAATAAATGTGTTAATAGTTGCTCATTCTTTGAAGTGTTAATTTTTTTCTACATCATGTAATTATTTAAACAATTAATTTTTGTTTTTGTGTCCACTTTTTTCTCCAAATTGTTTAATAAATATATAAAAACAAATAGATAATGATAGTAATAATAATAAAAATAATAATAATACTACATAGTAATAGTAGGTGTTGAATATTGTTAAATTTTACTTTTTAGATTATAATCAGAACAAACATAAAACTTTGTGTTCTGCTATGTTTGCACAAGCTTGAAATTTGAATCGTCGACATGCTGATACAGAAATAAATTATATGTTTTTTACATACTCATGAATGTGATTAATGTGAAATCTTTAATTATAATTACACACAGAAAAATCCAATATTTAACAATTATTACACTTTTTTTGTAAAAATAAATGGCAAAAGTGTTGAAAAATATTAAATTTTTTAATTATCTACCTATTTCGTGTTTGTATCTTTTATACAAATTTTAATATGCTACCTTTAAAATATTTTTAGCAAAAGAATGTTTTTTTTATATGTGGAAATTTTTTAGGTCGCCAAAGAATGCGCCATAAGCGACAAAGGCCGTAGCAGGATAAGCATGGTCCAAAATCCAATTTTCTCGAAAACAGCTTTACCGATTATGATGGTCAAAATATATGTTATAAAGGGTACTAAGGCAGTTCTGAAAAAAATTTTATAACCAATTCTGTTGATTATAAGAGAATAAAAAACATGATTAAAATTTTGAAATAATTCTTTTAAAAGGAAGTACTTCTGGAACACCAACCATTTTTCTTCTATATCATGCTCACATACAACGCATCAATATATATTTTTGCGGAAACGATCAAAGATCGTTGGTTTAAAAAAATAAGAGCTACTTTTTAACCCCTAAAATGTATGCAATTCAATGAGAATGAGGGCCCAACTTAATTTTTAGCTTATGGCGCAGTCAGTTATACGCAATGGTGTAATAAAATTGAGATTCAACAGCATTACTCGACTGAAAATAAATTGTATCGTGAATTCCCAAGGCATAGTGTTCATCGATTATAAGCAGATAATAAATACTTCTTTTGGTTTTTGACATTCGCCAAACTGATTTCATGTTTGCCTAGGATGCATCACGTGGAGGTCAACATGGAGATTATTATCCCTTACTTTATTTTCACTATATACGACTATATACAAACTGTACTAATAACTTAACAAAACATATATACACTATATACACACACGATACCGAAAAATTTACATATATACACTTCATATGCACAAAACATATGTATATTATTTTGACGCTGCGTATTAGTCATCGTCACTGTTTTCCTCGATGACAGAATGAATATTATGTATATAATCATGTATATAGTGTATATATGTGCTTTGTTAAGTTATTAATACAGTACGTATATAGTCGTATATAGTGTAAATAAATTAAGGGATGATAATCTGACTGGCGACCTCCACGTGGTGCATCCTGGACAAACATGAAATTAGTTTGGGGAATGTCAGCAGCAAACAAAAATAAGTATTTTTCTATCTACTTATAATCGATGGACACTATGACTGGAGAATTCACGATAAAATTTGTTTTCAGTTGAGTAATGCTGTTGCATCTGAATTTTATTACACCATTGCGTATAACTTACTGCGTTATAAGCTAAAAAATAAGTTGGCCTCTCATTCTCATTTAATTGCATACATGTGAGGGGCCAAAAAGTTGTTTTTATTTTTTTAAACTATGAAATAATTCTTTGATCGTTTCCGCAAAAATATATATTAAAGTCTTCAATGTGAGCATGATATACAAGAAAAATTGTTTGTGTTCCAGAAGTATTTCCTTTTAAAATAATTATTTAAAAATCATAATAATTTTTTTATCCTCTTATAATCAACAGAATTGGTTATTGAATTTTTTTTTGGAACACATTAGTACCCTCTATAACATATATTTTGACCATCATGATCGGTGAAGCCGTTTTCGAGAAAATGGGATTTTTTGATTTTTCAAAATTTATTTATAACTTTCGTAAAAAAATTTTTTTAAGTTGATACTTGAGGTAAATTTATCCTATAGGGGAAGCCATTTGCCCCCGCAATATGGATCACATCCGCGCGGGGCCACCCAGACCATGCTTATCCTGCTACGGCCTTTGAATTTTAGGTAATATTGAAGTTAAATAAATCTTCTTGAAATTTTTTGTTCATACATCATTAATCAGTAATTGAAAAATATCTCTAGATGGTCAGACTGACTAAATCTGAGTTTTAACAATGGGATAGCCCTCTAGATGGTTGGGCGTGCCATGCGCGGAGTGTCAAAATTTGAAGCTAAGGTTTACTATCCTAGAATGTCAAGCTTACGATTCTTGAGTGTCAAAATTTGAAGGCTAGATTAGCTGTCTCAGAGTGTCAAGTTTACGGTACTGGGAGTGTGTACTAGAATATCTTAGATTGTCACCCTAAATAACCACCCATGTGCGAATTTTCCGTCGGACCATAGTCGGGCCAACTTTCTCAAAGTCGGGCCATCTTTGCCAACCAGAGGTTGGCTAACCTACCAAAATGATAACTATGGCCCAACCCTTTTTGCCGACTATTAGCTACAAGGTTTGGGCCAACCATGGCTACTAA
>JAAAKG020000266.1:0-21911 GCA_010014905.2 Druon quercuslanigerum
AATTTTTTTCAGAACTACAAGTGATATAATTTTGAAAATATTTTAATTTATTGATTTAATTTAAAATTTTTTATTTGAAAAGTGTTAGTATCTTCCATTTTATACGTGTAATTTATTTATATAATCATTAATAAAAAATTATTTATTAGTATTTATAGATTTCTATTTATTTATTTATAAATTATATATAGAATTTATATGCAACATTTTTCAACTGTAAAACTTTTAAGCTTCAATTTAAAACTTTTAAAATTCAAGAGTTCCAGCTTGATTATTAGTTCGAATGGAAAAATTTTTAACTTCAGAGTTCGAATTTTTTAATTTCATTGAGCCTGAAAAATGTTTGCAAACCAAAAAAGAAACCTGAAAATGAACAACTAAATCCATTTTCATACATCGAAGCACTCCGTCAAAAATAAGTTACAACATTGAACTTTTGCGTAATTTAGGAAATTATTGTTTTTTTTTTAATTTTATGGAAAACGTAGCCTCTAATTTTTTTAATCAAGGGTTAATATTCAGTTTGCGAGAAAGAATTTTTTGAAAGCAAATGAGTTTTACAAAAATTATTTAAAATATTTTTTTATTTTTGAAGTTTAATAATGACTTAAATCGAGTAGAATGTCCCTTTTTCTTAAAATTTCTTAGTAAAAAAGTACTTATCGAAACATAAGTCTGGAAACAAGTTTGGTAATTTAAAGGAGTAATTGTATTTTAATTCCTAATAATCCATTTTTGATTCCAGAAAATTCAAAATCCATGAACCGCACTCAATTTAATTCTATGTTTTCTTCTTAACACATGTATGCTACTGTTTGTAAAATGATTAAACCATTAAAATTTTTTGAAATAGTTTTCCTTAAAAACATTATCTGTTATTTCCCATACCTTTCCCATATGAATTCCTAATCTAGCAATTGTAATGAAATGGAAAATATTCAAAAGCCTCCTGGAAAGTCCTTCTTTGCTTTCAGAAATCCATCTTCCTCCATCTCCTTCTTTCTTGTTCTCTCAAGCTCCTCTCTTTCTTGGTTTCATCGGGAAGTGCAGGGGATGAAAGGCGAACAACAGTGGTACAGACAATAGGTTTGGCTCGCAACTTTGTGTTGGTGGCGCTGCATTGTCGCGAGCATTGTTGCGGCATGGTATTGTGTTTCCGAGCTGTTTTGTGATCAATCGAGGTAAAGCTGTTAACGTATGTGTGTGTGTGAATTGGTGGGGTTGAGTGGAATATGTTTGTATAAGTTGGGGGTGTCGAAATGTGGGGTGTTTTCTGTATATGAGCCTTATGTATATATATATATATATATATGTGTGTATGTGTTTCGTGTTTATGTGTGGGATCGGTATCGGTCGAGCACGATCGTTAAGCACCTTCGCGATATTCGGTTGATGATCTTCTGATGAAACGTGCCTGTCTGCCCTGAAAACAACTTGACGTCAAAACCTGTCCTTCCTTTGACTCGCTGAATAGCCTGTCTATCCCAGACTTCTGAAAGGCTTGACTCGACCCGTTCTCGTAACACTAATTGGATCGGTAACTTGTAATCGACAGTACTTTCTTATCTACAAGTCAAGGGGCCCACTAGTGCGAATTCACACCAGCACGAATTTTAAAGGGCTGATCTTTTTTCTAGAACTATTTACAAGGTCTCGCCTCAGTATGCTAAATATGACAATAGCCTTGTAAATACAACAGGCGTAAAGAGATATTCATTCACCTGCAAGTAGCCAAGTAAGTCACTTAAAAAATTTTAAGTGGTGCGAATTCGCACTAGTGTTTGGTTAGAAGGCGTCAAGTCGTGTTTTATGAAAAATCGTAAGTTGGTGTTTCTGTGCCTCAAAAACAAGATCTTTGATAAAAAGATAACTTAATTTGTTCATAACTATGTCTATAAATAAAAAGAAATATCATAAACAATAATAAATAACATTTCGTGTGTCAGTAAAAATATTGCATGGATAGCACAAATTTCACAATTACTTACTATTGATAGACTCTAAATTGATATGATAATATTTTTTTCAACAATATTTTTTTATATATTAAGAATTTCAGAGGAAAAGGAGGAGAATAGTAATAGTTTCACAATAAAAATTATATTAATTTTTTTCTAAAATGCAAGTAATAAAACTTTTTCACCACTCTAAGATAGGTCCCTGATCAATCTTTTTTCCAATCAACCTTTTGGAGGTTTTTAAAAGATCATTAAAAAATGAATACTTTCTAAATTTTACACGAAAAACACTATTTTTACAATAATATGCTCGTAGACAACAAAATAACAATGTCTGCTCTCTTTCACTCGTTATATACTTCATATGAAAATACCGAAAATCTTACACATCGGGAAACATACTTAATATAATTTTATCGCACTGGCACATTTTTTCATGCAAAAATATTTATTTAAATAATTAATTAAGTTAGTTTTATTTTAATTCCTTTAATTTTGCAAAAATTATGATTTTTTTTTGAAAATGTCTATTTTTCAAAAACACCTTTTTTGATAACTTTCTTTTATAATTCAATATAATTTTCATTAAATTTAAGCTACTCCAGCAAATGAGCAAGAATTTTTACCCTAATATCATATATTGATACGTATATTTTGAATATTATTTTCATCTTCAAACCTTCAGATGAAATCACAAAATCCCAATTCGCACCAGTGCGATATTTATAAAGTCCCCTATGATCCGCATTATTCAACATCAGAGAATGATGTTGTGGAATTGCGATAAAAAAAAATTACGTACACAAAAATGCAGCATTTCATGTTAACACTTTTAGCGTTATGTTTTGATTTCGTTGCACTATTTACTGCGTTTTCTATGGTGAAATAAATATTGTATTATATTTATTATTATTTATTACAATAAATAAATATTTTATAAATAAATATTGTGAAATATTGTGAAAGATTTTCAGACGTTTTCCAGTGCTTTAAAAAGTTGCAAGAGGTTTAAAAAGATATCAAAGGAGTCGATATATTTGAGGAAATTTAAAAATATTCCCAGAAATTTTTTATTTATTTCAATAGTTTGAAGGCCTTTAAGGACTAGCATATTTTAGGGCATTTCAAAAGATTTAAAAGCATTTTCAAGAGATTTAAACAACAAAAGAATTTTTCACACGAATGAGGGGTTTCGAAGATTTGAAGACAATTAAAAATATTTTTAACCATGCATTTGGAACATGCCCTGAATTTTTATTAACGTATCCTTAATTCTTTTGAATTTTTCTAAACTTACTTAAGTATCCAATTCAATTAACTTTATATATTTTTTAATTGTTTTTAATTCACTTGATTGCTTTTTTAAATTCAGCTTGATTTTTTTATGAATTTCATCTAATTCTTCTCATTTCCTTCAAATTTGACTAAATTTACTTAAAATTGATTGTAATCAATAAAATTTTTCGATTATTAAAATTGTTCCAATTCATTTGAATTCTTTTGAATTCTTTTGAATTCAACTTGAATTCCCTTGAATTTTTCTAAACTTATTTCAAAGTTACTAAATTCAATTAAGTTTCTTCATATTTTCAAATTGTTTTTAAATTCATTTGATTTTTTTAGGTCACCTTGAATTTGTATGAGTCGATCATTTTCGGCAGTCTAGAACCTTTTGGAACTTTATATAAAATGCATCATCAATAAGGAAACAATAAATCCTCTTTTTTCCTAATAACTCATATAGGTGTAGAAGGTTATGAGCAATAAATAAACCATCCTTCTTTTTCTCATAAAAACACGTTGCAGTAGAAAATGCATGGACAAAATCAAAATATAACGTTGAAAATGTTTACGCGAAATTCTTATTCGAGATAATAAATAATCTTGAGGATGTTTACGCAAACTCGTTTCTCACAATTGTTCTATATCGTATTGTGACATCATCGGGACCTTTCGAGGACATTTTAGAAGTCTGTATTTGAAACAATTCCTGCCTATTTAATACTAGCAGGGTGGCCGCTGGATCGGAAAACCTGAAAATGAGCGGGATTTTATTAGACGAGGGAAAACCGGAAAATGACCGTGAATTTATTTTTTTACTGGGAATTTTACAAATTTTTAGTAAAAAAAAACCTTTCAAGTTTGATTATAACCATTTTTTATGTTGTATTTTTCAGTTATGATATCATTAAGTTTAGAATTCGCAATTCGAAAATCTTTGGCTTTACAAATTTTTCATTTTAATTTTTAAGCATAGATTTTCATTTACATAATTTGAAAATGCAGTTTTAAAGACTTAAACAATTCAAAATTAGAAGCGTTTTAAATCGAAGATTTTTGATTAAAAAAACTTGTTTAATTTATCAACTGTGAATTTTAATGATTTAATGACTTTTTAATTTGAATTGTACTTTAATATTTAAAGAGTAAATAATAATTGATTGTACAAAACGATTCGGAATCAGTTCACAATTTCAGAATGTGCAGATTTTAATGTTGAAAATTAAACTGTTCCAATTGAAACATTTTATTAGTTAAACAAATTATAAATGCCATATTGAAGCTTTATAAATTATTTTTAATTATAAAATAGCTTCAAAATAATACATTTATAATTAAAGTCTTTTATTAAATATCAAATATAATTTTAGCCTAAAGTATTCCATTTTTAAACCATACAGTTTGAAAATTTTCAATTATGAAAAATAACAGCTGCTTAATATTTAGAAATGTCTGACTGTTAGTTTGAAATTAGTAATATAAATTAAATTTTTTAAATTAAAAAAACTAAGCTTTGAACGTTATAATTTCAATTGTTCTATTTTTCCAAGTTTAATTTAGAAGACAAATTGTTAAATTTTGATGTATAAATAAAAATTCGAACATCTATTATTTTTAGGGAAAAAATCGAGTAAGTTGAAGAGATATTTAGAAGATTTAAAAAAATTAAAAATTATTTTAAAACTTCAAATTTGTCTTTTTGTACCAAAATTTCGGTGCAAATAGCCCAAAGTTTAAAACAAAATATAGATTTTGGCAGATTTCGAACAAAAAATTTAGAAGCTTTTTAAGATATTTTACAGGCTTCAGAAGAAGAAAAACCAATTCATAGAAAAATTGAAAATGACTTTTCATTTTAATGAACTAATGTTAAGATATTATTTGAAAAAATTTATTAAGATAAAAAAAAGTGTCAAAAATTAATTTGGAAGATTTTAAGAAAATAGATTTAATTTGGCAAAAAAAAACAAATATTAATTTGAAAAATGTAAAACATGTTTCAAGATTTCAAAATGTAATTTCGAAGCACTTTAAGGATTTTTAAACTATTTCAAATAAAAATAATTTAACTTTTAATTTAAATAGGGAATTTTCAATTTTTTACAAATTTTTAGTTGGAACTAGAATTTATCCACAATAATAATAATTCTGATTTGGAATTGGAAATCTTCAAATTTTAAAAAATTCCGAGCTAGTACTGGAAATTTTCGAAAGGAAGAAAAATTTTGAATTGTAGCATGAACTTTTTCCAAAGAATTTTGATTGAAAATGGTATTTATCTGAAAGAATTGTAATATCTTGGAACAAAGAATTTCAAAATTTGAATAGATTCCGAGCTGGAACAGGGATTTTTTTTAGAGAATAAATTCTAATTCTAAGTTGAAACGGAATATCTCCGAAAATAAATTAAAAGGATAATTTTGAACAGGGAATTTTAAAGAAAAATTCTAATTTTTAGTTGAAACGGAGAATTTTCGAGAAGAATAAAATTCATAGATAGAATACTGGAAAATTGAACTTTTTAAACAAACTTGTTATTCCGTGTTGAAATCAGTTATTTTCGAGAAAAAAATTAAATTATGAATTGCGACAGGGAATTTCACAACAAAATTTAATTCTTACAATTAGTTGAAAGGATGCATTTTCGAAATTTTTAATCAGTTATGAGCAGAAGGTAGAATTTAAAGTTTACTAAAATGGTATGATTTTGAACAATTTTAAATTCATTGATTGATTCTTCAATTTAGAGCATTCAAAATGATAACATGGATTTATATATTTGGAACTGAATCTAAATTTTTCAAAGTTTAAAATTCAACAATTTCGTTTTGAGTGCTTTCATTTGCAGTTCAGTTCTTATTACTTCAAATGGAAGATTTTTTCGATTTAGCCTTCGATTTTTTAAATTTCAATTACCGTAAAAAATGTTTACAACCCGGGCTGAAACCGGGAATTTTTTGTATTTGATTAAAACGGTCATCTCGACCAGGCAATCATTTGACAGATAGAAAATGATTCTCTTTAAAGATTTATATTTATTTTTATATATTTTTCTTGAAAATATGACGCTGTTCGTTGCCTCCTTGAACAAAATCTCATTGATGAGGGAAATTATTGCAGACCTTTTACACTTTTAGTCATCTCGGATGTAACAGTGAGTAGACCAAAAAACTGAATGCACCTAAGGGATGAATGTGAGGTTGTTTATGTTTATTTTCTGAAAAATGAATTTGCGTAAACAATGGTTAGAAGCGGAGTATCGTGGGCTGGAAAGGAAAGATGCATGTAAGGCGAAGATGGTTGTCCTAAGCTTGAAACTAAGAAACTAAAAAACTGAGGCGGGTCGGGGTTGGAAGCATTTTGAGACGGGTATAGAAAGCAATTGTGGGCTCGTGCACGGTATTCAGTGGAATGAATGCGCCCTCCGAAGCGACACAGTCTCAGATGTAAGACACAAGAAGCATAAAAGAGTTGCCATTATGCGAAGCTTAAATAACAGCGCGCGCGCACAAGTGCCAAGGAATTTCTATGGACTGTGCGCTCTGCTATGCCTTGTATGGCCACTTCTGTCCTCGGTCCTCAGCTTTCCTCTTAAGTCTTCAGGAACTATTTTTTACTTCTTTTTTCCTCCATCCTTTTCTTCTTTTCCTCATTTTTCTATCCTCTCTTTCTTTATATTGCTTTATTTCTTCATCTCTTTTTAGCTCCTTTCTCAAGTAAAATTTTTTCCCTCTGCTTTCTTTTACGATGCGCAGGAAGTCGAGAAGAAATGCTTACCAGTGCCGAGAGCGCGTGTAGTTTGTCACCTCTGCAAAACGCTAATTATTAAATAGACTCGGTGTGTTTTTCCAGAAAGAAATAATGCTTTCATAAAGTGAAAAGCTTCTGGAAGGTAGTGAAGCTTTATTTAAGATTAAGAAAGCTCTTTCATTTTAAGATTTGAAAAGATTTTTTGAAAGAGATTTCTTGATGCTAAGGAAAAGTCTCATTGTTGAATGGATGAGAGGTATTTTTTTAAATAGGCGTGCAAGTAACTTCTGCAAAATATTTTTTGGCAATCTAAAACCTTTTGGAACTTTAAGTATTAAACCATCCTTTTTTTCATAAAAACACATTGCAGTAGAAAATGCATGGACAAAATCAAAATATAACCTTGAAAATATTTACGTGAAATGCTTATTCCAGATAATAAATAACCTTGAGAATGTTTACGCAAATTCGTTTTTCACAATTGTTCTATATCATGTTGGGACATCATCGGGACCTTTCGACGACATTTTAGAAATTTGTATTTAAAACGATTCCTGCCGCTGGACCGAGAAACCGGAAAATGACCGTGGTTTTTTTTTTACTGGGAATTTTACAAAATTGTTTTAAAAAAAAAATCCTTCCAACTTTGATTACAAACATTTTACAAATAATTATTTTAATTCTCATCTTTTTCAATTATGATATCATTAAGTTTAGAATGCGTAATTCGAAAATGCTACCAGTGCGGAGAACGCGTGTATTTTGTCACTTCCGCAAAGCGCTAATTATTAAATTGACTCTGTCCGTTTTTTCAGAAAGAAATATTGCTTTCATAAAGTGAAAAACTTCTGGAAGGTAGTAAAGCTTTATTTAAGATTAAGAAAGCTCTTTCATTTTAAGATTTGAAAAGATTCTTTGACGAGAGTTTTTGATGCAAAGGAAAAATCTCATTGTTGAATGGATTAGAGGTATTTTTTTGAATAGGTAAAATATTGTAATGGAATGCTAAAATCATAATTTAAAATTCCATGATAAGAAATTTTTAAATATTAATCACTATAATTTTGTTTTATTTGGTTGTGTATTTTTTTGTTGTTGAAAATTCTTATTTTCGGTTAAAAATTCGTCTATATTAGTGTAAAAATTCATCTATCCTGCAAAATAATTTTCGGCAGTCTAGAACCTTTTGGAACTTTAAGCAATAAACCATCCTTCTTTTTCTCATAAAAACACGTTGCAGTAGAAGATGCATGGACAAAATAAAAATATAACCTTAAAAATATTTACGCGAAGTGCTTATTCGAGATAATAAATAACCTTGAGGATGTTTACGCAAATTCGTTTCTTACAATTGTTCTATATAATTCTGTGACATCATTGGGACCTCTCGACGACATTTCAAAAATTTGTATTCAGAAACAGGGAAACCCGGGAAATTACCGTAAATATATTTTTTACTGGGAATTTTACCAATTTTTTAGAAAAAAAATCCTTCCAACTTTGGTTATAACCATGTTTTAAATAATTAGTTTAATTGTTATCGTTTTCAATTATGATATATATTATATTATTATATTATATTATATTCCATGATAAGAAATTTTTTAATACTAATCACCATAATTTTGGTTTTATTGGTTTTGTATTAATTTTGTTGTTAAAAAAGTTTTAGAAAGAAATTCTGTGTCAAAATGAAATTTTTTTTTATTGAAGATTCAAGATTCTAGTTAGAAAGTCAACTATTTGGCAGTTAATTACTTTTGTATTTAAATTTCATATTTTTAGATAAAAAATTCAACTATTTGGGTAGAAAATTCATCTATTTGTTTAACTATTAGAATATTCATTTGATGATATCTCAACTCTTTGGTAGAAAATAAACTTTTTTGTAGAAAAATCATATTTGATTCATATGTCCATATTTGAGGATTCAACTATTCTGTTAAAAATTCTTTTTTTGTAATCTTTATCTTATTAAACATTCTTTCTTCTTTATAGTTGATTAATTTCATAAGCTGAAAATTGAAGGATTCCATATTTGGTTAAAAAGTTATCTTTTCTGATTTTAAAATTTATTCCTTTTGTTTCAAAATTCATGTACTTTATGAAAAATCCGTTTTTCGGGAAACAAATTAATTTTCTTTTTGTTAATTTATAATTTAAGTTATTTTGTTAAAAATTCATTTATTTGTTTAAATATTAATTATTGGGATTAAAACTCAACTATTTGTTAAAGATTAATTTTGTTAATTTAAAATTTAACTATTTTGTTGAAAATTAATCTTTAAATGCAACAGTTTTTGATTTAAAATAAATATTTTTTTTAGTTGCGATAGTAACTGTTACATTTTTTGTTGAAATAATTTATGTCTTTAGCTTGAAAATTCAAATACATTTTAGAAATTTGTTTTCTTATAAGAAATTAATTTTTTAAACTGAAGATTGAACTTTTTTCTTAAAAATGTACTTTTTTGATAAAAATCCGTACTTTTGGAATTAAAATTTAACTATTCTGTAGGCAACTCATCTTGGCTAGAAAATTTAACAATTTAGTAGAAAATTAAAGTATTTGGTGAAAAATTCAACAGTTTTATGGACTGTTCTAAATTAAAAATTTAGGACTTTTTTGGTTAAAATATCAGCTATTACGTCTTTTATTGAAAACTCATATTTTTGGTTGAAAATTAATTTCTTAACTGAAAATTTAATTATTCCATTTTGGGAAGAAAATTGATCTTTTTTAGCTGAAACTTTCGCTATTAAGATGGAAATTTCTGTATGTTGTGAAGAATTCATCTGTTTAGTTGAAAATTATATATTTTTTTAATTCATATTTTCTAGTCAAAAAATTAAAAATTAACTATCTAGTAGAAAATTCAACTATTTAGTGGAAAATTATATAACAATCGTTTCTTGTTGAAAATATTAACTATTATATTGATGGTTGAGAATACATCTTTTTTGGTTCAATGTCCAACTACTTGCTTGTATGTTGATTTACTTTGAATTGATAATAAATATTAATATTTTATCAAATCCCCTTCCCCCAAATCGTTTTACCCAATTTTTTGATCCACCCTAAATAAATCCACGAAAAAAAATGTAAACGTCAAAAATCACGTAAGATGGGGGGGGGGGGGTCAAAACTATGGTTGTCAATGAAGGGTAACGGTGGGTCTATGCCCGTAAGTCTTGCGACTAAAACGTAACTTGATTCTCCTTAAGTAGTAAGGGTGCGGCAATAGTCAGCCGTGACGAACGTGTGCAGCGGAACGGGACGGTAGCGCTCGGGACAGACTGGACGAATTGGTTTGAAGGTCACGTGTAAATCAGGGCAAGTAGAGACAACAGGTGCATGGCCAGACGAGACGGAAATCTTCGCCTCGTTCCCTGTCCGCTGTTCTCTACCATTGCGGTAGGTTGCTCCACTTCTTACTCTCTGTGGTTCACCCTCGCCACACTGTCGTCCTCCATCACACTTTCTCACCACAAATCTCCAACCCTTGTAACCCTGATCTAATCTTTCATAATCGTTTCATGTTTTTTTTTATTATTCTTACCTTTATGCTTATGCTTGCTTTATGCTTTCATGCTTTATTTTCTTGAAATAAAAATTTCGAAAGAGTATTATTTTAGGTTTATTTATTTTTAAGGCGACACTATTAAATTTTTTTTAAGATTCTTAAAAAAAATGTGTACAAGGATTCTTAAAAATGCCAGATATGTCAGAACAAAATATTAATAAAAAAATTTCATCTTGGACTAAAAAATGGAATTTCTAAAAAAAGGTAAATTCCCAACGATGTAAAATTTCAAATAGTTGAATATATTCAAAAGTATGAATTTTCATTAAATTTGTTGAATCCTTAACTTTAACAGATTCATTTTTTAACTCGTAGTTTTAAACAAAAAGAATTCTATATTTTCAAAAGGGGAGGAAATTTCTACAAAACATTTTGTAAAAATTAAAATTTTAGAGTTCAATTAATTAAAAAAATCATTTTCAAAACATTAGTTTAAAATATAGTATATATAGTATATAATATTAGTTTAAAATATGAATTTTCAAGCATAAAGATTTATTCACTGACCAGAAATACGAAATTTTAACAAAATAGTTTCATTTTCAACCAAAACATGAATTCTCAACAGAAAATATAATATTTGCCATTAAAAGAAAAAAATGTTTCACTTTTTACATCTAACAGTTTCAGTTTTAATAAAAAATGATGAAATTGGAGAAATTAAAATTTGAAGGAAAGAATAATCTTCAAAACAAAATAAACATTTCAAATAACTATTTACTCTTCAGACTTTTTTATTTAGTTTAAGGCTATATATAAATATAATTTTCCTAGTTTTCTCGAAAAAATTCAAACAAAATTTTGAAGATATTAAATAAATCGAAAAAATATTTAGATAGTTTCTAAGAATAATCTTTTTATTTTACAGGATTTTATACAATTTTAGGAAATAGTTGAGTAGTTGACAGGATATAGGACTTTTTGACGATTGGAAAAAATTCAAAAACATTTAATAAATTATGATATCTTGAATATACAATATTTATATATGATAATATTTCTAATCTCATTTTAAATATTATTAAAAAAGAATATTTATATAATCTGTATAAGACTTCACATTATTTCTCCTCTTCCCCAATTTTCTCCTTTTTTCGAAAAGAATTTCTCTTTTCCCCTCTATTTTCAAGACACTTCTCCTTCTTCTCGTTTTTTTTTTGCTTCCATGCGGTTAAATAAAAAATTTTTATTTAAAAAGTCTACTTTTACATTTTTCTTTCAGAATTCATCTTTTTGAGTATAAGTTTTATTATTTTGTTGTCCTATAATTATTTGGTTGAAAATTGATTTATTTTCTTAAAATCATCTTTTTGATCAAAAATTCAACTATTTTCTGGAAAATTCGACCTTTTAGACTGAAATTTTATCTTTTGTGGTTGAGAGGTCATCTTCCTCATCTTCCTTTTTTTCTCTATTTTCAATAAACTTCCCATTTTTATTTTTTTTTGTTTTGTATAAATGCAAACTGAATGATTAGAATCCAATAGTTAAATCTAATTAGTTTTAGTTAAAAATTCATTATTTCTGGTTGAAAAGTCTTCTATTATTTTTTTTTCAGAATTCAGCTTTTGGGTTAAAAATTTGACTATTAAATTAAATACGATTAAATACGAATCTTTCTATAAAGTTCGACTGTTTAGTTAAAAAACTTTTTTTAAATTTATCTCGTTATATGATAATTTCATGTTTATTTTATCGGAAATGCGACTATTTGGTTAAAAATTACTCGTTTTATTGGAAATGCATTTTTTTAAAATTAAAACTCAACGGTTTTGAACTAAATTGAAATTTGTGAAGTACAAAGTTAACTGTTTTTCAAGTGAAGAATTTAATTATTGTTGTCAATAAATTATCTATTGTACTAAAAAATGAGTCTTTTTTGGTAAAAAATTAATATTCTTGGCTAAAAATTCAAATTTTGATTCAAATTTCAACTATTTGATTAACAGTTTGTGTATTCTTTTTTTTATTTATCTTTTTTTGTAAAAATTTATTTTTTAAGTGGAAAATTAATGTTTTTGGTAAAAAATGCATCTGTTCGGGTTGAAATCTTATATTTTGCTTCAAAATGAAACTGTTAGGTTGTACAGAAAAAAAGGGATATTCGAAGTCATTTTTTTCCAAACTCATTTTGAATATCAGTTATGTATAATTTGGCGCGGTTTCATTGTTAAAAAAAAAAACTTTTTTTCTTATTGAAAATACTTTTTTTTATCTGTACATTTAATTATATATTTAATATTTTCTCTTTTTATTCAAATATTAGCTATCACATTTTTTTCGAGAATTCATTTTTTAAAATCAAAATTCATTTATTAGGTTTGCAAAAAAAACTTTTTTGTTAATGTTTATTTTGTATTTTTCGTCTTTTGTTTGAAACTTCATATTTTTGGTAAAAAGTGTAACCTCTTTTTTGATAATTTAAATACTTTCTTAAAGATTTGGCCTTTTCGTTGAAAAATTCAACTATTCGGTTTAAAGTTGAGCAATTTTCGGTTGAGGATTCAACTATTTTATTAAAAATTCGCCTTTTTTATTTGAATATAAATTTTTTTCTGTTTAATAACCATATTCCAGAGTTGATTTAACCAAACTATCTCCTAAACTATGACCTGTCATCTTACAATAAACCCTAATGCTTCCGTTACTTTTATTTGAATATAAAAATTTGTTTCTGTATAATAACCATATTGCAGAGTTGATTAAATCAAATTTTGTTTGTAACAGATATTCTTTAGGTGGAGCTTTAGATTTCCTTAAGCTAAGCTCCTTCATCTTTATATTTATACAATACACCCTAATGTTTTTATCATTTTTAGTTAAACAGAACAATTGTTTTCTATATAATAACCATGTTTTAGAGTTAACTCAAGCAACATTTTTCTTATTCAACCAAATTCTTTTTATCGGTGAAGCTTCAGATTGTCTTAAACTAAGATACGTTATCAGTATCTGTATACCATACTCTCTAACGTTATCATCATTTTCAGTTAAACAGAACAATTGTTGTTTGTATAATCACCATGTTTTAGAGTTGATTGAACCAAAATCTTGCTCATTCAAACAAATTCTTTTTCTGGGTGAAGCTTCAGATTGCCTTAAGCTATGCTACTTCATCGCTACATTTATACAATACACCCTGATATATACATCATTTTTAGTTTATTATATGAATTGCTTACCATATAATAACCATATTCTAGAGTTTGTTCAACCAAAATTTTGCTCATTCAAGAAATTCTTTTCTTGTTAAACATTCCGATTGTCCTAAACTATGACCCATCATCTTACAATAACCCCTATTGTTTCCATCCCTTTTATTTAAATATAAAAAAATGTTCTGTATAATAACCATATTCCAAAGTTGATTAAACCAAATTTTTTCATATTTTGTCACTATAATTATGTACCCTAATGTTTTCATCACACTGAGTTGAATATAACGATTGTTTTCGAAATAACAACCATATTTTAGGGTTGATTGTACCAACAGTTTGTTCAGATATTTTTCTCGGTGGAGCTTCAGATTGTCGAAAACTAAGATCTATCATCACTATAAATTTTTTTGTCCATAATAGCCATATTCCAGAGTTGATTACAACAAATTTTGTTTATTTTACCCTAATGTTTTCATTATTTTCTGTCAAACATAACAATTTTTGTTCACTAAATAAGCATATTTTAGGGCTGATTGAACATAAATACAGTGATGAAGCATCTTAGCTTAAGACAATCTAAAGCTCCACTTAAAAAAGATCTAGTTCAATAAACAAGTTTTGGTTTAATCAACTCTGGAATATGGTTATTATACAGAAAAAAATTATATTCAAATAAAAGTGACGGAAATATTACGGTGTATTGTGGGATGATGGGTCATAGTTTATGATAATTGGAAGGTTCATCCAGAAAAAGAATTAGTTTGAATGAGTAAAATTTTGGTTCAATCAAATTTAAAACATGGTTATTATATGGACAACAATTGTTCTGTTCAACTGAAAATGATGAAAACATTAGGGAGTATGGTATACATATAGTGATGATGGATCTTATTTTAAGACAATCTGCAGCTTCACCCATAAGAATAATTTCGTTGAATAAGAAAAATGTTAAGCTAAGATCCTTCATCACTATAATTATGTACCCTAATGTTTTCATCATACTGAGTTGAATATAACGATTGTTTTCCATATATTAACCATATTGTAGAGTTGATTTTACCAACATTTTCTTCAGATATTTTTCTGTTTTCTCTGTCCACCACTTTGAGGTTCTTCAATATAACAAATTTTTTCCATATAATAAACATATTCTAGAATTGTGTTAACTAAAATTTTGCTCAATCAACAAAATTATTTTTCTGGATGAACCTTAAGATTGTCCTAAACTATAACCCATCATCTTACAGTAAACACTAATGTTTTCATCACTGATTTAAATATGAAAATTGTCGTCCATACAATAACCATATTTAAGAGCTGATTCAGCACAAATTTTGCTCATTCGACTAGATCTTTAGTATATCTTTGTATTTAATATGACTGCAGTATGCACCAGGACTGCGGGTGCTGTTACAAGTTGGCAACTTTCGTGAAAGAGTGTGTGGAGTGGTTGTCCTTCGCCTACGCAGAAGGGATTCGGCAGAAAAAGGAGAATTGAATGAGATAGGTGGAATCCGATTCGGGGTGAGTTGGAATGATGCAGAGAACGAGAAAAGAGGACTGCCAGAAATAGTTGGAGTTGGTTGTCGAAGCACCATACGCGAATATGTTATACACTGAAGCTTGCTCGTTCATTCGTTCATTCGTTCGTAACCAGGGAGCAGAATAAACGAATTGTTCGGCACCGAGGCTTTTGTCTATTTTACTCAATTCCAAGGGCTTCCACGGCCTCAAAAGTTCTCAAATATATTCTCTACTCTACTTTGTACGGATTCGCGAACAACGTTCCTAATTACTGTATTTTAAGGTGTCTACTCGTCGCGGCTCAGCTTGTGCTCAGAGTTCTTTGTGGGGATCAAGACTTTAGTTTAGGTTTTGGTTACTATTCCTGTAAAATTTCTGCTATAATTTAAGTATTTTTTAAAGAAAAATTAATATACATTTCCAAATTTGTTTATTATGTTTGTATACATTAGGGCTAGATTTATTTTGTTCCCCTTTAAAGTTATCACTTTTTCAGGTTGGAAAGTTTTAATCTTTTTAGGGTTTCGTCAGCTACGCTGAAAACTCATATTACTACGGTCGGTGGTCCCTTAGGGCGATGTGAAAATGCTGAAATTAATCCACTCGTTTGTTCTGAGAAAATAATTGTGGTTTGGCATCCGAAAAAGTGATTTTTTTTAATCAGTTTATAATGTCTGTTATCTTGTTGGCTTTGAAAATTCTGATAGTTAAAAGTTCAAAAAAATGTACCTATTTCTTCAAAAATTATGTGCATTTTTTCGTTTGTACAATGTTCACTAACAAAGAGTAATAAAAAATTAGCAATTAAACAAAAAATTTACCTAATTTAGAATTTTTTGAAATTGTTCATTGTTTCTAAATTTAAGCTAATGAAATTTCTCGTAAAGCTGCCATGATCTATTATAAACAATGCTTTTTATTTATTTTTTATTGAATAACAATAATTTAATTATGACAGTAATAATAGTGGAGCGTTTTTAGGGTTTTATAGAAAAAAAGCTTAAGAATTGGTTAGCGACAGTTTTTGACGTTAAAAAATTTAAGTTTTTGCCTTTAAATATAGTCGAAAAATGCATTTGTTAATTATGTTTGTTTAAACCACTATAAATTGTTATTGATAATAGGCTGTTAATAACTTAAAAAAACCCTTTGTTCTGAAATTTGTTATTTACACTTCATTACATTTAAAATCTCAAGTTTTTACCTTTAAAAATAGCCAGACAGTGCATTTGTTAATTAAATTTGTTTAAAAAGTCATCAATTGTTATTATATTAATAAATCTGATAAGTCAAATGTTCGCATAGGTTTTGGCCAATTCAGTAGAAAAAAGTGAATTTATTTCGTCCTGAATATGTGATGTGGATAATCGTTTATAAAATTTGTTTATGAAATAAAAAATTATTTATTAACTTTGATGAATTCATTTAAAAACAATTTTTGTCTCTACATTGTTTAAATTTAGGGCGAATAAGTTGAGGAATCAGTGCCAATCCCCATTAATTAATTTTTACTCACTTATTTGTTTATTACAATTTCAATAAATTTTAAAACAATTGTTAAGCTATTAAAAAAAATACTAAATATTTGCTGCATTGATTCTAGTATTTTTATTCTAGCCATTACATATTTGACAATTTTTTTTAGAGAATCCGTGGTATTTTTCTGCAAGGATTTTCTGCAAAGTGAGAAAGGGGAAACGAGGGGTTTGGAAATATAGAAAGTGAGGAGAAAGGAAGGAAGAGAAATTAGGAGGAGTGACGAAAACTTATGGCAGAGGATGTAATAAAGGGGAAGTGAGATTTGAGAAACAAGGGGAATTGCTGGAAAATAACGGGTGGGACAGCAGGGAAAAGGATGGGTAGGACATTAAAGGAAATCGGGGGTGTTAAAGTGTGAATTGAGGAGAAGTGGAGGCAGTTTATGGAATTAGTGAAAGGTGAAGCAGAGAAATTAGAGAAGGAGTAGGACAAATTATTTAAGAGAAGTAGATGTAATTTAGAGAGGGGAAGTAGGATGGGAGTTTAGGGTGAATGAAAAGGGAAAGCAGGCGAAGTTCCTGGAAAGGACAAGAGTGGAAGTAAAAAAGGGGAAATACGGGATGTGCAAGTTGCGTATATTAGGTTTAAGAAGTAAAGGAAGTGTGAGGCAACGAGGGGTGGAATATTAGAGGAAAAAAGTCATGGCGAAGTATCGGAAATTAGGTGTGGAGAAGTAGCGGAAGTGAGGAGAGGTGAAGCAGAGAAATTTGGAGAGGAAAGGTATGAAAAATGAAGATAGGGAATGTAGAGAAAATTATGAGAGAAGAAGTGGGAAAAGCAAGGGAAGGAGCACTAGTAGAAGTAAGAGAAGTTTAACTAAGGGAAGTTAAAGAAGGATACCTAAGAGATGTAAGGAGATGCAATAGGTAGGGTGAGTGAGGGGAAGGAGACATTGGTGAAAATCAGCGCTTTGAAAGTAGGGGAAGTGAAAACAAATGAGAAGACCTAAAGTTAGGGCAAATAAGGGAATGGTATTAAGGGAAAGGGCAGAAGAGGAAATAGTAGTAGTGGCAGGAGAATAATTAGGAGAAGTGATGATAAATAAAAGGTGCAGAAGTAGGAGAAATAATAGAACGCAAAACACAGGGAAGGGGAAGTAGGGGAAGTAAGCGTAGGGCTAGTAGGGTCATGCGAGTAACTATTGGAAAGCGAGGGCTGAGATGAGGAAGCTGATGGCTAGAGAAAATAAGTAGGGTATGAGGTGTATCATTCGAGGAAGAGAGAGAGAGAGACAGAGTAGGTTAACTGAGGGGGTGGGAGATATTAGGGAAAAAAAGTTCTCTGAAAGTAGGAGAAGTAAAAGCAAAGGAGAAAAGCGAAATTTAGTGGAAATAAGAGACAGGGATTAGGGAAATGACAGGAGAGGAAATAATAGTAGCGGCAGGGAAAAAATTAGAAGAAGTGAGATTAAATAAAAGATGTAGAAATAGGGAAAATTGTAGGAGGCGAAATAGAGGAGTGGAGAAGTAGGCAAAGTGAGCATAGGGCTAGTAGGATAAAGCGAGTGAGTAGAGGAAAGTGAGGGCTGAGGTGAGAAAGCTTGCGGACTGGGAAAGAGAAATAGGGGAAGTGGTGTGTTATTTGAAGAAGTGAAGAGAGAAAGAAGCAAAGAAGGAAGAAGTAGGAAAGCAAAGAGCATATAGGTCTCCCCTACAATAATTCAAAGTCCATTGATTTACACTAGCCCAGGTATCAATAAGATTAAACTCCACACTATCGCTGAAATTGAGGCAAGGCTCAAAGCGATTTTGAACAAACACTGCTAACTCGATTGTGCGTTTTGATGAATTTTCATCAGCACAAAACATATTATCTAGGACCAACTAGTGTTCCATGGACACACCCCTGGGATTTCCGCACCCTTGTGTAAGCAAACTATAGTTCTAGTTGACTAGGTGAGTATGTGCGGATGAGCCGAAGTAACGTAGATCGCAACGAGCCACGTATAGCGCGTAGGTGTGCGCGCGCCCTTATTCGACTCTTTTGTCTAGGCGTCCATTCTCTGGCACATTATCAGGCCTATTGTCCCTCACATTGTTACCCCTACCCCGTCTACTCATTGTTTTGCAATTTCACCCACTTAACCGATACGCCCACCCATCTCACCCTCCCTACGCCTATTCTCTCTCTTTCACGCTCTTTCTCTCTATCTCTCTCTCTCTCCCTCTGCTGCGGCACCCTTACCACCAACCACCCACCATCTACCCTCTTCCGCTGCTCGCGTGCCGACGCGACGGTCTTCCTTGATGCACAACCTCACACCGGAGATACCTTAATGATTCACTTGTCACTCCACCACTACTATACTTTCTTTACTCTTCATTTCAGGCAGGGGTTTTCATATAATAACAAAAAATCAATATTGAGAATCAGTGCGATTGGTTTTAGATATTGAATAGGCAATTTGCTCACCATTTTTACTCAAAAAAAAATCAAAAATACAAATACATTGCAACTTAACGGCCGCGCATAAACGTTAAGTATTTTGGGTGGGTATAGGGGACGGTGAGTTAAAGATTTTTATATGCTATATTACATTCAGGGGGCTTGGTCAAACTCATTTCTTACGTCAGATATTTCCAGGTATGCAAATCAGGAAAAAAAAGCTAAACAGAATTTATTGTAACAGTATACTCTAGTTAAACCGGGTCTAAGTGAATTTTTTATGTCAAAAAAATCTGCCTGCTTTGCGGGCTCATTCTCATCGCTTGCGCTGCCTTTGAATATTCCCCACATTTTTGCCCTGGCGCTCAAAAATTAAAGGTCCACACATCGACAACTGTAATTTGGTGTTTGTGAATTCTTTTTTGTTAAAGCTCCTCCGGCTTTAACGAACACATTCTCATCACGTATCTCGTGCTTCGCACTCGATTTTGTCCGAAATGTGCTCGTACTGCTTATTCAGATAATGCAAAATAATGTACAAATTTTATTTCTCACGATTACTTTAATATTTTCTTCTTATTTTTCACTAATTTTTATTCTTAGCTACCATAAAAAGTCTATTATTTGAATAAAATATTATTAAAATTCATAATGTATATTATTATTGAAACATATGTATCTTCATTATCTCGCGCTGCGCGCTTGATAATATATTTATCTCGCGCTTCGCGCTCGATGATGCATTCACCACGCGCTACGTGCTCGGTCTTTCTATTTATCCCTTTTAAAATTAAAGGTCAAAGCAACAATAACTGTTATTTGGCGGTTGTGAATTCTCTTTTGTTAAAGCTCCTTCAACAAAAATATTTTTACTGTATTATTTTTATCATTAAAAAAATCCGCATTCTATTAAAATAAAAATTATTGTTAAACATTTTACTGCAACTTGTGTCGTTTTTCCATAAATGTAATTTGTTTATATTCAATTTAGATGTAATTTAGGCGAAAAATATTGTTAAATAAAATGTTATTGTATACTGTGTCCTTTTGCCAAACAGTTTATTTCTTTGCTTTTAATATATTTCATAACCAGAATTTATAACCAACTTGTAGATATTTTTTTTGTCAAACAACTTTCGTCTTTAAATTTTTTTCGTATCTTGTGTGGTTCCAAAAATCTATTTAAAAATTTTTTTATCTTTTTTTACGATTATTCAAATTATTTATGATAAATTTGTATGAGTTTTTTTTTTGGAAGAGCGACTTTTTTCTATTTATTTTTTTATAGCTTGTGTCGTTTGTACGAATGAAAACAAAAACTACGAGAACTATCGAAAAGTAATTAATAACAAATTTGTAGATCTTTTCAGGGCGCGCAATTTTAGTTACTTCAGTTTTTTTCGTATCTTGCATATTTTGACCGGCAAAGGAAAATTTGGATTTTTTATTATGCTTTTTTATGACCAAAATGTGAATTTTCAACTTTTCGACAAAATTAAAAAAATTGTCATGATAATCTTGGCAGGCTTTCAAACGTCAACGTTCTTTTTCTCTTGGCTTTTTTCATATCATTCCTGGTTGGGCTTAAAATGTTCATTTTTTTTTTTTTTTTTTTTATTTTGAACATGCTATAATTCGCATAATTTTCTTTATATTGAAAAAAGTCATAAGGATAACTTGTTCGAGTTTCCGGATACTATAGAGAGCCGTACACAGAGTTTTCAACTCTTGAAAAAAATAGTCTCAAATATTATGAAAATTTTCTCACATTTTGAATTTTTATCCAAAATAGCTTGGTTTCCGAAATTGTTCTTTTTTTTTAGGCCTTAAAAAATGGTACCAAAGCAGAATCCAATCTGATCAATGTTTCGAAATTTATCGTTTTTTTCTGACTCAGGGGGTCTCAGAGCGTAGAGATTTGACGGAAAGCGAGAAAGTGCAATTTTACATAAAACCAATACCTTCTCATTAGGATCAAAATGTAACAATTTGGCAATGAAACATTTTATTGCAACTTGTGTCGTTTTTCCATACATTTAATTCGTTTATTTTAAATATCATTTTTTACGATTTAAATCCAAAATACTTATTTTAGCGTAAAGTGACTCAAAAAAAATTTTTCAATATCATTTAGGCGAAAAATTTTATTAATTAATCAAATATTACTGTAGGTTGTGTCATTTTTCCAAAGAGATAATTTTTTTTTTAATGTATTCTTATACCAAAAGTTTATTACATATTTGTTGATTTTTTTTAAATGCACAATTTTTTTCATTCATGTGTTTCCGTAACTTGCATCGGTTTTCAAAAGATTAGTTTTTTTATTGTCAATGTTATTTTTCACGATTAAAAAAAACTACACATTCTATCACAAAATGTTTAATATCAAATTTCTAAATCTTTTTTGGTTGAACAAATGTTGCCTTTTGATTTTTTCCCAGCTTGTGTAGTTTTTCCAAAAATTTAATTAATTTATTGGGTAAAATTGAACTACATTATTAATTTCTTTATATAGTAATTTATGTCATAACTGAAAATTTAAATGCTCGTATGAAAATGCATCAGTTTGGTCCAACACAAAGTTTCATGCAGAAAAATTTTTTTAATACAAAATTAAATCTTTTTGGTTAAAAATTGAACAGTATTGTTAAATATTAGCCTTTTTCTTTAAAAATAATTAATATTTTTGACTGAAAATTTAAACATTTCATTTTAATTTTAAAAATTTATTT
>JAAAKG020000277.1:0-21910 GCA_010014905.2 Druon quercuslanigerum
AAAAAAAGGACAGGGAAAAAAGAGAACAGAAAGTTTAGAATATGTGAATGGGAGGAGGATCATGTGAGCATGTATAAAAAGGATGTAGGAGAAAAATGGTGGATAAAGGAAGCTGGCAAGAGAATGTGGTTAAGATTCTGGGGGAGAATGGATTAGGAGAAGAATAGATGAATGAGTTGGAGGATGCTAGGGGAGCGAATAAGAGTGAATGAAAGAATGC
Source organism: Druon quercuslanigerum (assembly GCA_010014905.2). Taxonomy (NCBI): domain Eukaryota; kingdom Metazoa; phylum Arthropoda; class Insecta; order Hymenoptera; family Cynipidae; genus Druon; species Druon quercuslanigerum. The sequence continues at coordinate 221 of JAAAKG020000277.1, forward strand.
GTGTGAAAAAATGGCATATTAGAGGACACAAGAAAGTGAAAGAATAAGAAAACGAAAGTCGCCTAGATTAGAAGCGTAAAGACTGTAAGTAATGGATATGTTATAGCATAAGTAGACTAAGATACGTTTTGCGTTTTCATTCTCTCTCTCTCTCTCTCTCTCTCTCTCTCTCTCTCTCTCTCGCTTGCACTTGCACTTTCGCCTTCGACCGCTCGCTCGCTACTAATTACTTGCATGAAGAAGACTTCGACAATTTCTAAAAAGTAAGAATGATACGTAAAAATATAGTTTTTTTGGGTCATATTTGTGGCACTGCGGGGTGCTTGGAATGTGATGGAAATGAAAGGTATTAGAACGGTTTCACTTTCTTGTCACTCCTCTTAAATTGCCAAAAAAAGTTGGCAGGTTTTGATGAAACCATGTAACATGAGTTCAATTTGTAAAAAATTCAAAATTTTCCCATATTAATTATATTACGGATTTTCTTTCTACGGAAATGGAAACTTTATGGGGTGGGGGTGTCTTTCCCTATACCTAGCAAAGCGTTTTTGGGTCACCCTAATTGACTCCCACTAGAACCATATGAAGCAGAATAATGCAATATTAATACAAAAAAAAAGTAATAAGGAGTTTCAAATTTTTCATTGTCGTGCCCAAAATTAAACAATACTTAAAAAGTTTTCAAAAATTCGGTGAACAAGCTTTAAAGTTAGGAAGTTAATACTGAATAATGTTAATTTGAATTGCATGGAAATTAAATCAATTTTAAATTAAAATTGTTTAAAATTGACTACTTACTTAGTATTAAACTATCATGCGCCCTTCAATAATTAAATTCGTCATGAGCGTGTTAAAAGAAATATCGAGTGGTAGGAGAGAAAATTCGAAAACATCAGTAAACATTTATTCACTTTTGCTGTTCAGCAAACTATCATTACATTATAAGAGTAATTTTTAGGGTATTAAGTTTTTATTCCGGAAATTAGATCACGAAAACTATGCACTATTGTAGGAGGAACTGGTCTACGAAGAGGCTCAGCTCCCGTAATGTCTCCAGTAGGCCCTCCTCTGATCACAACAAATTTAAAGCCAGCCATGTCAAACTCCTCACATTTTTTACCTTGTGCAACTTCATTATCATTATTTGCTGCCAGGGAAACTTTCATCACCGTTTCTGTTTCAGGATTTACCCTTACTCTGAATATTTTTCCAAAATAAACGAAAAACCACTGCTTTCGATTAGGTTCCATAACGTTTGCATCTTAAAAAGAAAACGAAAAATTTTGTTAAATTAAGATTTTTAAACAATTTAAAAATTGAACGTATTTTCGTAAATTGAAAGTGATATCTTTCATATTCATCCTGTAATCTACATTAATAGATTTGTGTTTCTCTCAGAAGTTTGGACTAATTTTGACCAACATATTCAAGTTAGCGCAAATTGCTTGTAGAAAAAATAGAAACGACTGTAAAGGTTTGGTAAAAACTTCCTAGCAAACATTTCTACCAGGATCAATAAATAAATATTTCAAGGGACAAATTTTTACGTGACTACACAGGGTTTCAAAGCATCCTATACTATTCTAATAAAATTTCAAAAAATTAATGATTTAAAGCAATTTGTATAGTTTAAAAAAATGTCAAGATTTTATAATATTTTAATACCATTTCAAAGAATTTGTTTGAAGGAAGAAAGGGATCACAAATAATATAAAGGATATGAATAGACTTTCGAATATTTGAAGATTTTTTCTAAGACTTGATGCAGTTCAAATTGCAGTTCAAACAACTTTCGTAAAGGATTTTGATACTCTAAATGGTTGTCAAAAATATCGTTCTTTAACGGCTTAGCGACTAAAAGTTGGACCCGCTGAATGCAAATTCTAAAAAAATTCAAGAATGGTAATTTTGATAATGTAATTTTCTCCGCGTTTCTTGCAAGAATTTTCACTTTAATTTTTATAATTTTGTTGTTTCTATTCACTTTACGACCACTCATAACCAAATCATGAGATACGGAGTACACTTGGAACCCGCTTTTCCGAAGCCTGATATACCGGATACATTGGTCTAAAGGGGGGAGAAAGAAGGACTTTCAAGGTCAGACAAGTTGCGCATTTTGCTGTTCAGCACTGTAAGAAGCCACAAGCAAAAACTAGAAAAAAGACGATTCGGGGGAACTTTTACGTAATATGTGAATAGCCCCTTACCAGTACATATCCACGGTCGGACGCCCAGAAGCCTTCCACGTTCATCTAAACATTCCACTATTCTTTTTTCTCCGTCTATAATAACCATACGTACTAGATAATTCACCTTTCCATAAGCCATTCCAGTAGGACAATTATTGTTAGGATACCTAGTATGAACTACTCTTCCATGATCAAGCCATATCTGAATACGCTGACCCATATGCTCGATACACTCATCTGGCTCGCGTTGAAGATTAACGGGTTTGCGATTGTAAGGTGAAAGCCGAAATTTCCCGCAAACTTGCCCGTTCTCGGATCGTCTGCTTTCGCATCCAGGCGGGCGCCCCCGCCCACGCGCGCGCTTGCGCGTTGATCCGGAACTTGACTCCTCATTTTCCATAGTACTCATGCCTGAAAAAAGAAAATAAGGATGTGTAAATTAAGGAAAAATTAAATATCTATCTTGAAATTACACAATGAATAGTTTTTCACTAAAGGAATAAGAATGAAAAAATTTAACAGCTAACATAAAAAAAGCTCTCGCGGACTGTAAGCCTTTAAATTCACATTTCATTTCTTCAAATTCTGACAATTCCGTGAGTTTTAAGTAATTTAAAATAATGCAAACAAAGCAGGAAAGTTTATAAGAATAAAAAGAATTCCGGCATTTAAGAACGTGTCGAAAATTGTATGATCTTAATGTATTTAGAGAGTTTAGAATATTCAAGGAATTTAAGGAAATCCAGTAAATTGGGAAATACAGAGAACTGATATAATTTTAGGAATTCAAAAAAGTCAAATAAATCTGAGATTCACAGAATTTCAAATAAGCAGTGATTTTTAAGGATTTTAGTAAATTCCGGGAGTTATTCAGATATTTTAATCATGTCAGAGATGTCAATAAATTCAGAGAATTTTATAATAACAGAGAATTTAATAAATTTAGAGAGTTCCAAGAGTTCTGACGATTTTATAAATTCTGTCAAGTTCCAAAATTCTAACAATGCAAGGAGTTGAGAGGGTTCAAGTAATTCAGAGATTTTAAACAATTCTGAGCATTTAGAATACACAAGGAATTCAAGGAGTTTGGGAAACAGAGAATTCAAGGAAATCAGAGTGTTCGTGGAATTCAGATACCTAAAATAATTTAAAAAATTCGAAGATTTTAGAGAATTTAAAGAAATCAGATAATTCGAGGAAATCAGAAAATTTCAGGAATTCAGCAAATTAAAACAATTAAGAGAATTCAAGGAATTACAAGAATTCCAAGAGTTTAGTGAATTTAAAGAACTTACGAAATATAAGGAATTCAGGGAATTCAAGGAAATTTACAGAATTGAGACAATTTCGTGAATTTGAGAAACTCACGAAATTTAAAGAATTCTAGAATTCCAGAAATTGATAGAGTTCAGGAATTCGAAGAATGTATGGAATGTAGGAAATTCAGTGAATGCAAAGAATGCAAAAAATTTAGATCGTTTATGAAATTCGGAGGCATTTCAGATAGAAAAAATTCACATAAATCAAGGTATTCAGAGAATTCAAGGGATTTAAAGAATTCAAGGAATTGGGAGAATCCAAGAAACAAAAAATTTAAAGAATTCAGAGAATTTAAAAAATTCTAGAAATCTAGAGAATTCAGGGAATTCAGAGAATTTATGGGATTTAAAGAATTCAGAAAAGGTATGGAATTTAGATATTTCCAGAATTGCAGAGGATTTTAAGAAATTTAGAGAATGCAAGTAATTTAGAGAATTCAAAGGATATAAGGAACTCGGAGAATTCAAGGAATTCAGAGAATTCAAGTAATTCAGATAATTTAAAGAATTCAGGGAATTCAAAGAATTCAGAGAATTCAAAGAATGCAAAAATGCAGGAAATTCAGAGAATTAAAGGAGTTCACCAAATTCAAGTGATTCAGAGAATTAAAGGAATTCAGGGAATTCAAGTTATTTAGAGAATTCATGTAATTCAGAGAATTCAAGGAATTCAGAGAATTCAAGGAATTTACAGGACGCATGGTGTTCAGAGAATTCAAGATTTTTTAATAGGGAATGTAGATAATTCAATGGATTTTTTAAATTTAAGGAATTCAGAAAAGTCAAATAATTCAGCGAATTTAAGGATTTCCGAGTATCCAAGGAATTCAAAAAACTGTAGGAATTCAGATAATTCATGGAATCCAATAATTCAAAATATTCAAGGAGTATAGAGAATTCCAAGAACTCAAAAGATTTAAATAATTCAGAGAATTCCAGGAATTCAGAGGATCATGGATTTCTGAGAATGCAAAGAATTAGATGGATCAAGAAATTATAAGATTATTAAGAACTTGAAGAATTCAGAGAATTCAAAAAGTTTAGAGAATTTAAGAAATTTAAGGAATTCGGAAAGGTAAAAGAATTAAAATATCATAAATAATTTAGTGAATTCAAAGAATTCGAAGAATTCATAGAATTCACAGAATCCGAAAAATTCTAGTAATTTAAGGAATTAAAGTAATTCAGGAAATTTAGAGAATTCAACAAATTCAGAAAATTAATAAAATTTAGAGAAAACAAGAACCGCAGAGGTTTTCAGTAATTTAGATTATGCAGCGAATTCGGATAATTTAAAGGATTCAGAGGATTAAGGAATTCAAAAATATAAAGAATTCTAAGAATTATGCAAATTCAGAGAAATTAAGAATTCAGAGAATACAAGGAGTTCAGAGAAGTCAGGGAATTTAAAGAATTCAAGTATTCCAGAGAATCCGGGGAATTCAGAGAATTCAAGGAATTCATCGAATTCAAGGATTTCAGATGATTTCAGGATTTTAGAATATTCAAGAAACTCAGAAAGTTATTTTGCTTAAACTTCTTCAGCTTCGCAATAGATTTGATCAAAAATGGGAACTTTTATACATTATGTTCAACATTATTAAATCAAATGCGTAGAAAATTTATTATTGTAACCCGGCTTCAGATTGTTTATTCAGGTATAGAAAATATATAAAAAGACATTCCCTAGCCGTTTTTTGTATATTTAATTTCTTTATTTTCAATATTATTTTTAACACTATATCTAAAAAAACGCATCCTAACGTAAAAGGTTTCCGAGAAAAATGGTAGGTAAATTGAAGCTAAACAGTTTTTTAATTAAAGTGTCGTAGCTTCTATCGTTTTTAAAAAAATGTAATTTGTTTAATATCGATATATATTATTTTAAGAAAAGTTTATAAGACTTTTGAAGATCATTTTTGAATTAACCAGTTTTGTCTCCTGTCGATGAGTGTGACAGATTTGTGCATCTTTTTTGGTTTCAAAATTTTTGTCTCTTTATCTTTTATGGTATCACCTTTTTCAGATCGTGCATTGCTTGACCTAAAATTATGCTTTTTCAACGGCCAACCTAAAGGCGAAATTCCTTAAAAAGTTATCGTGTTTATAGGCAGTCATACAAACATCCAGACGCATTTGTGAAAACTTGTTTATCGGTTTCAGAGTGTCTCAAAACGTGGAAATTTTTCACAAACGGACGGTATCAAATTTTACTCAAATCTAATGCCTTCACTGATGCGAATGTGAAAATTCTATTGTTGGAGTGTGTAGTATTTCATATTTAAATTGAGATTTATATCATATAAGTACTTACCACTAATATGTAGAAAAATCACGATGGCGAGAAGCAAGGTGCTCATAACGATCTTCATTTTCTTACGTAGATTATGTAAATGACGACTGATAAATTATAATCTGTTCACTGTTATGTGACCATTACTATAGGTTCTTATTCCCCCCGACCTGTACAGAAATGTAAAAATTTCCAATGAGTGGAGACTACGTGGTACAAACATTACGACATCTTTTAAGATAGAACAAACTGTTTTAATTGAAGAAAACATTAAATATATTTTGTACTCTGTCCTTCTACTAATCAAATCGGTGGCTTCGCAAATCAGATAAAAATTATTATCAGTACAATATACCTTAAGTAGTAATATTTCTTGTAGAATCATAATTACTCTCTTTCAACCAATTTAAAAGAGCATTTGAAGTCAATGTTATTGAATTTTAATCTTCCTAACTTGACATTGATTTAGATGATATAATCTAAAAAATGACATAAACATCTGTGCCTCATCCACATAATAATATTATTTATTAGTATGATAGTAATAATTGGAGTGGAAAATAGATTATTACACTCACATAGCACTGATGAATTTTTGTCTCCACGCTAAGATCGAATATATTTAGTTTAGCGAAAGAATTTTATTTACGACTAAGAATCTACTAAAGGTAATTTTACTATTTTATATTCTATGCGTAGTTTTAAGAGCTTGTCATTAATAAACATTTTTTGACAATTATATATAGAGTTTGTAATGTGATTGTGATTCGACCTGCCGATAAAAAAATCGGACTTTGGATAACGACAGTTGTCAATCGTTTACAATATTTATATCCAACTGAAGATTAAAAAATTATCTAGAAATTACAGTAATGGAATACATAATCCCTGATATCACTTCTTTATAAAAACTTTTTTTTTATATTTTGTTTTCCTAGGCTTAATCGAGAGGGGTGTTAGAACTAAGTTTATAAATTATCAAGCGTACAATATTTGTAAAAGTATCTAGAATATTAGTCATTTACACATGTCAATAAACATAAATTCATTTAAAGCACAGTGGAGGGATATCACACAAATTTATCTGCGCGAGTAGAACCTAAACGTGATCTTTAGTTAGCAGAAGAAGACGCAAGTAAATAATTTTTTCGGAAGGCGGGAGAATATTTAAAAAAATGAGAAAGAGGAAAAGACTGTATTTACACTTTTGAGAGACTGAAAATGCACTCAGGCCCTCTAGCGCTTGTGTGCCTCTCATCATTGACAACAGAATTCTCTGAGATGAAGAAAAATGTGGCGCCATCAGTGGAGGTTTACCCAAAGCCATACAAACTTTTTACAAGGAAATTAATGGAGGCTTGTATGGCGTCGCTACTCTCTCAACTCTAGTCCAGATTAGGAAAAATGATGCTTGTGTAAAGGCTTGCCCGTCAATGATACAGTATGAGAATATTAATATTGTGCTATTCAGGTAATATATGGAAAAGGCTATCCCGTCAATGATACGAGGGCTGCCCCAAAAGTATCCGACCTACCTCGATCTCTCGGCGCTTGATTTATTCTTCCTCATCCAGGGGCTGGCATCCTTCAAAGTAGTCCCTATTTGATTGAACAATACGCTCATATCGATGTTTCCACTTATAAAGCACTTTTGAAAGTCATACTTCGGAATCGCCTTTAGTGCATTCATCGCATTAGTAGCAACAGTCTCTTTATCGTCGAATCGATGTCCCTCAAGCGGCATTTTCAATTAAGGAAACAGCGAAAAGTCGCAGGGAACTATATCGAGACTGTATGGAGACTGGCGGATCTGCGCAACACAAATACTGCTGCACAAGGTTTGATGCGTGCGCTGGAGGATGGTCGTGATGAAGAAGCCAATCACGGGTTTCCCAAAGTTGTGATCGTTTTCTCCTGATTGCATCACGCAATCTTTTCAGAACTTCAACGCAGAACTCTTTGTTGATTATCTGGCCTGTAGGAGCATATTCGTGATGCACAACGCCGTCATAATCAAAGAAAGCAATTAACATTGTCTTGATGTTATTTTAACTTTGACGCGCTTTTTTGGGCGAGGCTCGAAGATGAAAGCTTCCATTTCGAATATAGTTGTTTTGCTTCAGGTCATAACCATAAGCGAAAACTAATTCGTTTTATCGGTATCTCGGGCCACTGACGAGAAGGTTATAAGTTTCTGATCACGTTTGTATAGTCTGAGAATCATTAAATTTGGCTAGAGATGTAATATATCTAGAAGGCTAGCCCGTCAATACTACAGTTTTAGAGTTTCCTTGTACCACTGTGGAAGTTATCCCCGGGAAAGGTTTGTTTGTCGATGCCACAACCTCGAGGTCTTATCACATCCCTAAGGAAGTTATGTTCGAGGAATGTTTGCTTATCGATATGACAGTCTCTTGATCTTAATATTTCAGTGGGGAAGGGATACCCGAAGGAAGGTTAGACCGTCGATAATACACCCTCTAGATATAAATAAGCTACAGGAGAATTAATGCCTCGAGAAGGCTAGCCCATCAATGTCACAGTTTTAGAGTCTCATTATATCTTTAAGCAAATTATTATCTAGTAAGGCTTGTCTGCCAATGCTACAGCCTCGGAGTTTTATTATATCCCTAAGGAAGTTATGCTTGGGGAATGCTTGCTTATCGATGTCTAAGTCCCATGGTCCTAATGTTTTACTGAGGAAGTTAGCTCAGGGAAGGCTTACTTGTGTTTCAAAAATCTTATTATGTCACTGGGGAAGTGACGCCCGTGGAAGGTGTGGTCTTAATATTTCAATAGGGATATGATGCCCGAGAAAGGGTTGTCTGTCGATGCCATATTATCATGTCTTTATTTTTGACTAAGGAAGTGATAATGACAATTAAGTTAAATTAAAATTATAATTCAATAATTTCTTTATTATATTTACTTCAACAAAATTAATAAATAATCATTTCCTCCAATGATTTTAAAAGTTGTTTGTAAAACTATCTCGATTGATAGATCGATGATTCAGATTAGATTCTTATACACTTGTTAAAAAGGATATACAAACAATTATCTTCCTAAATTAAATTTTTCAAAGTATTTACAAGGGCAAGTTAAATATTTGTATATATGCTATAAAACAAAGAATTTATACCACATAATGATATATTCGTAAGGAGAAACAGAAAATGTCCTTTTCTTTATTTTAAATTGTTGGAAATATTTGTCAACTCTGGAAAATCGTTTTGTTTTCCCTTAAGGGAGTCTTCACCTTTTCGGGTGACACAAAAATCGATTTATTGCAATTTTTATGAAGGCGGGTTTATTTATTAAGTTACCAATGTTCCTCATTCCCTTACATTTGAAACCTTTTGGATTTTAAATTCCAGAAAAATGTTTTCTAATACTTTAAAAAATATACTTTAGGGATTTTAGAAGGGAAGTCGGATTTCAGTATTTTTTATAATACATAACACTAGAAATTTAAAATTTTTAATTTTAAATTCTTCCAGAAAACACAAATTAATTAATTAAATTAATTTTTGCTTCAACCATATCTTAATGAGGCCCTCCTCTGAAATATATAAATTCCGAACCAGCCAAATCAGATTTAAAAGGTCTATCTTCATGCTTGTGTTTATTTCCGTTTACGAACTCCATATATGTCGCTGTTTTTGTTACAGTATCTAGCGTTACTCTAAAGTACTTGCCACCATACACAACAAAATATGTTTTTTTATAAGGTTCCATTGTGTATTTCTCTGAAAGAGAGAAAAATAGTTTTTATTGAAAAAGATTGAAAGTCAATCTCTAAATCTATTAATCTATTATTAATCCTCAAGTAACAACTATAGTCATGGCAAAAGAGTTGCTTTCATTAGTAAATAACAAACTGGTTAACAGTTATGTGTTTTCCATCAAGAAGAACTATGAAAATTGGGATTTTTTAGTTAATATGGAAATGTGATTTACATTACGTTTTCTTTACTATTGAATAAATTGGATTGCTCTTCTAAATATTTTATTCTTTTATTCTACTAAAATTTTGGTGGCTGGGTTTTCAAAGTTTCGTTGGTACGTCAGGAATTACAATAAACTCAAAAAGGGGCAGATTAGACCCAAAACGCTAAAAGTCAAAGCGAAAGAAAAGAGATTTTTAAATATTTCAAATATGTAATACAAGTAAAAATATTTTTGTTAAACAAGTATACCTATAAATAATACCAGTATTATATGAATAGCAATATGTACTGGTAATTTTAAGGAAATCTTCAAAATTAGGTTCCTAATAAATATTTTTTTACTACAGGACACAGTCTTTCATACTGCACTGTAATCGCGTTTATATCCGCCTTTAATGAAGGAAAACATTCAGTTATATCCTCCTGAGAAGGGATCCCGCCAATGCTCCTCGCCAAAGGGAAAATGCCCACACTGCACGCTGATAGGCTTATTTGTCACGTGGCATTGCAAGGTGGTGGATGCCAAGGGGGTATAATTAGTGATTCACCTTCGCGTAAATATTTTATCACATTTACGCCTGCTATTAGAGTCAGCTGGACCAGAAAATTACGATGTCTATAGAAGGCAGCACTAGAAGGAAAATGATTTTTCTTGTACTCCACTTTCAGTGCTGTTGTTTTCCTCTGATCTAGAAAGAGCCTAATATTCTCCTTCCTATGCATGACAAACTTATTTGCTTTGATTTCAACAGGTGGGGGGATTTGAACAGCCGGCTAAAATTTCCTTTTTGGACGCTCGCCCCCATAGCTTGATGCTTCATTTTCCATAAGAATGCGTTGGCTCTTTTGCGGGTGCTCACCTTAAGGTGGAGTTTCGCCTCTCGCCTTTCCGGAATAGGGTTGGAGCCAAGAGGACATTTGTTAATTATCGGATCCCAAACTTGATCCTTTATTTTGCAAAGCATTCAATTCTGTCAAAAGAAAACAAACATTCGTTGTGAAAAATCAATTATTATAAATCTCAAAATTGAACACTCAACAGTTCTAAATGAAATCAAAATAAAGAAATTCAGCACGCCCATATTAAAAAAACTGCATTGGATTATACGTATGAAACGATATAGCAAAAGGCAGACAGTGTATAAAGTTACCTTAATCATCTCAATTTCAAGGTAATAAATAATAGATATAATTGAGACGATTTTAGCAGAATGAAATAAATTTATGAATTTTAGAATATTAGGAGAAGTCTCTAAACTCATGTTAGGAACTATGATACATCTTAAGAATACAGATGATTAAAGGAGCGTCAGGAATTCTGGATAATTAATCAAATCAGAGGATTAGGGAATTCAAGTACTTTAAGTGACTTTTCAAGATTTCGGGAATTTAGGAATTTCGAAATACCTACTAAGGAATTGAGCTAATTCATAAAATTCAAGGATTTGGCAATTTATAAAATTTTAGTTAATTCAGATTGTTAAGGGTATCTAGGGATTTTTTACAATTGAGAGTATTACAGAAATTCACATATTCCTAGAAATTCAGAAAATTAAAGCGATTAAGAGAGTTCTATGAATGTAGAGATTTTAAGGTATTTCGAGAATTTATGAAATCTAAGTAATTCCAGACCCAGGTGAAAAAGTTATACATAATTTGTCTACTATATATATAACTTTTTCACCAAGGGGGAATTCTAAGAATTCATAGATTCCGAGGAATTCCGAGAATTCAAGGAAAGAAGATAATTCTAAAAATTAAAAAAAAAGGAAGCAATTAATAAAGTTGTAACCATTTGTAGATTCCAAAGAATTTGTACAATTGAAGGAGTTCATAGAGTTTAAGGAATTCGTAGAAATTAAGGCATTGGTAGAATTTAAGGCATTAGTAGAATTCAAGGAATTCATTAAATTCAAGGCAGAATTAAAGGGACTCGTAGAATTAAATGAATTCGTAGAAGTCAGGAAATTATTAGAATTAAAGGAAATCGTATAATTAAAGGAATTCATTAAATTCAAGGCAGAATTAAAGGGACCTGTAGAATTAAATGAATTCGTAGAAGTCAAGAAATTGTTAGAATTAAAGTAAATCGTAGAATTAAAGGAATTCGTGAAATTAAAGGAAATCTGGCTTTGAAGCCAGAACACACATTTAGAATTACAAATATTATTTTTAGACCTTGTCCGCTGTCCTTTTATCAAAAAAACAGGGAGGTTTATATCTACGAGAAAAATGGTAGTTAGTACACTTAAAGTACAAGAATAACTGCAATACATCAAAAAGAACACATATGCTGACCTCTTAGTTCAATAGCAAGTTCGCGTTAAGATGTATCAAAGAAATATTCTTAATAACGATAAATGTTATAAAATCCGTTAAAATACCGTTCATTAATGAATTTCTAATGTTGGATATAGCCGATTACTGGTCGAATAATTTTCTGGCGACACGAGACACACATGTTGCCTGGTCCAGATTTGAACCGGGAACGCCAATATTAAGAGTGAGGCGTTAACAAATTATGCCACCAGGGCTTTATCAGATACCTTTTTGCTCGCCTATATACTAAAGTGCTATATCCATTCATGTTAAGATCCAAAGTTTTTATAATTTGCGTGGTTAGTCGAAAATAACAACTTTTCAACACAATAGTTGCCCATGACAGTCAGAGGACGAAGAAGAAGGGAACTAAGAAGAACACCAAACGCCATAAATCATCATAAGAAGTTTATTAAAGATTTTGAAGGGTTTGTCACTTTCCAAAGATGATTAAGGGGCCCTTGTAGCAACCACTGATAGTAACGTGCGAGCCGATAAACGCTACAATATTAACTGTGCCTTCTGCGTATGTTCTGACTAACGTTAATAATTCTCAGCTATCCACTTCAATAGAAATAATATGGGAGAGCATTAGGTGCGAGACTAAAATAAAAGAGTAATTGGTGCGTCTTGAAACAAATAAAAGCGCAAAACAACACAATTTTAGGAGCAAGATTACTGAAAATTGTCCTAACATACAGAAAAGTTTCCGTCGTAAAATTAATCGGTAAGATGAATGATATCAGAAATAAACTTCTTGTCTTAAAAGACTGAGTAATGGAGATTAAACAAGAGACTGATTTGGCGTGGAGAAACGACGACAGAGAGCATCAGTAAGAGAAGCCGTATTAGACGACCAAGTAGCAGAAATTTATGTTTTAGCGCAACCCAATGATGATCCAGCATAACTATATCTCTAAGAGAAAGTTGGCATTATTCAAAGCTAGGCAAAAGCAGAGCTTCAGCAACCAAGCAGGCGATTAAAATGGACATACAGTATGAACAGAGATGTTCTGCATCCTCATTTTTTGATTGAGAAAAGTGGACAAATTGTGAAGAGGGAACTCCATGGAGGTTTTCCACTTAAGTACCGAGAGCGCCCCACAAGAATTAATGAGCAGAATCTATCGAAACAGAAACGCTCAAAATCTGTATACAGATTGCTTTCGGCTGTTGAAATAGCTACCATCAAAATAAAAGTGGGACAGGACCATCCTATTGATGAACTTCCTTACACAGATGTTAACAACGAGGACCTGCTTGAAAATAAAGGCATACGTGCCTAAGTAATAGGTGTTTAAGTGAGTTGATAAAAGATTTGAGCCTGTTAATGGTGATTTGTGCAAATATTTTCAATTTAAAAATTTTATATCTGTTCTACATGGACACAATTTGGAATTTATTCTTTACAAAGTAAGAGAGTTAATTTCTAGGGTTTTTTTTTAAATTATTGATAGGTTTAGAGCATAACCTGGTTCCTTTGGAGGGTGACCCGTGGCTTTTGTTATCAGTTTAGAGCCATACTCAATTGGAGTATGGTGTTAAAGCTTTTGTTATTTTAATAATCACCTAAATGATAGATTTTTCTTTAATAGACCCTACATTCTATATTGACAACAATTACGGATGTTTCTGCAGAAAATTTACAACGCTACAATGAATACGTACATGTATGAGAATTAGAATAGCTTTTTGGACATTGCGACCCAGTCCTTCGCCAAGGCGGCTACAGATGTGTGACAAAAGCAGACCTGTTGATGTTCCCATGCAAGTTGCGACAAGGACATTCTGCCAAATTCCTAAATGTCATGAATAAAGTGCTTCATGCAATAACAACAGAGGATTTTATAGCCAGACATGTGGCCGAATTCCCTAATAAATTATGCAATCCAGCGTTATGCATCCAGGCTGTAATTTGGTGTGACCAGCTTTAATTGTAGACCCAGATGGCTAGATATTAGACATCCATGGACCATACTTCGCAAAATCTCAGAACAATGACGCTACTATGCTTAACAACAAATTTCAAGGGAACGTTGACAGGATGAGAGAGTGGTTCCTATACAAATCAATCTTCGTTGGCGCACGTGGCCAGCTTCGGTGACTTCTCTCTTATCGCTAGAGGTCTAGTTAATAATTACCATCCGTCTATTGAAATGGTAGATGAGCTGACGCTGTATTGGCCAGAAAATGGTTAGCATGAGTGCGTGAAGTAAACGTTGTCCAAGCTCTAGTAGAAGTGGAAAATTTGTAAAATAGAGATGGTCAACAATGGATTTAGCTGAATGATGTAGACGTACATATCCTTCGTCGTCTGACAAGCTTTTCTTCGAGATTTGGCAGTCAATGTGTATGAAGTCAATGTAGCTCCTTCCTATATTGGGGAAAAACACAGATAGAAGACCAAGAAGAGGTTAAGTTATAAGTCATTAACGAGAAACATCACGAAATCATACCAGATATGAGACTGATCAAATTTCGATTTTATTCACGATTTAGAAACGGAACTAGTTACTATATTTGAATTCCGTACGTATCCAGAGATAAGGATAAGTGTAACTGTAATGAAGACTCAATCCAAAGGTAATTTCGCGCGATTTTGGATCTTCCTGAGCTAAACAAAATTTTACAATACCGTTTTACAATTTTAAGTATTGTTTCGGCTGATGGTCAAATCATCGACCACGTTCCTGTGGTTAAACGGCCCGATGTAAAAATTTGAAAAAAATGTAAACAATTGAGTTTTTTAATCATTAGCAGAATATAAAGTTTGAATGAAATCAGTGCAATGTATCTAGGTGCCGCGCCGCTATAAATAGTATATGCTAATCTACCACTATACTTAATCATAGAATACTCGACGCTGTTAACAGGCTAAATGGATTTCTGAACAATCTGGACAAACAGGCATTATAGACATTGTCCAGAATAATTGCAAGACAGATTAAAATCTGTTACTTTTACGGCACCTTGCTATGAATATGTGAGCATGATCCCTGAGCGAAAGGCCAAACAGTCCTCCAGACTTAGAAGTTGGTACAACTCTTCTAGCATGCACAAAAATCGACTTGGAGCGCCGCACAAAAAAAAAAGTTACCTTCTCGAGACCAAACAGTTCTAAACTTTCGCTAGATCTAATCTACCGTGCACGAAAAGCGACTTTAGATACGTTACGCACGAAAAACTGTCCATTTTCCGACTTCTTGGGATAAGTACTTTTTATTTTGGATGTCATGATCCACATAATCCTTTGCTTATTCATTCTTAAGCTTAGAGAATTCAAATATAATAGTGTAAATTTCAATTTTTTGATTCTTTAAACTGCACAAATTATAAAAGTTTAAATGTTTTATTTTTTAGCCTAACGGCATTTACTTACAAAAATTTCACTTGAAATGTGTTAGAATCTTCCACTTTCTATTAAATTATTAAGTTTTTGAATGAAAAATATGTTAAGCGTTACTTTGATAGTTTAAAATCCAAAATGGTTGCTTTTTAAATATATTAAATTTGAAGTTCATTTTTCAATTTGCAAATTAATACATTTTTAGCATCTAAACCTTCTTGATTCTAGTGTAAATGGCCCTCGCTTCTTGCCGATAACACAGAACCACAAAATAAAAATTCTTCAGTCAGTGCTAAACCAACATACGTACACGTTTTTGCAGCCGCTGAATCCGAATCCAGGGTCACTTTAACTCCATCAGATTAGGATCAAGGTCAAATGAAGATCAAAATGAAGAAAACGATTGGATCCGAAAAAACTTCTACTCTCAGACGTTTCTGGGTAGCTTTATCCGAATACAGGGTTCTATAGAGGCTATTGTATCCAGATCAAGGTCACGCAAAGTTTAAATAAGAAAAAAAAAATAAAAATGGACGTAAAGCCCTGTTTGAAAGCATTTTTGGGAGTGATAAATCCAGATTTGAGGTCATTTTTACCCAATCAGGTAGGCATAAAGGTCATCCCTATGCCGAAATTGAGAAAACCATCGGATAGAAATAATAGGGTCCAATGAACCCCGATTTTGGATACCGCGATCCCAAAAACGTCTAAGACTAGATGCTTTCTCCAATTCTGTAGTTTTATCAATTTTGACCTTCGAATAACCATCATCCCGACCTGATAAGGGCAATTTGACCCCGGATTCTGTTTTAGTGACCACAACAATTTCTAAGGTTAGAGGTTTTCTCCGATCCACTGGTTTTCTTCGTTCCAATGGTTTTCTTTATTTTGATCTTCACATGACCTTTATTCTGAACTAATTTGGTCAAATTGACCTCGGTATCGGATTCAGCGACCTAAAAAACATATTGATATGGTGTCTTACCTCGGGTTTCAGAATAATTTAATTTTTGTTGTGGGACTTTCACGGTTTAATAATATAACAGTACATTATAAGAACAATCTTTAGTTTATTATGTTTTAATTCAAGAAATTAAATCTTTAAAACTATGCACAATTGTAGGTGGAGATGGTTTGCTAGGAAGCTCGGCTCCCAAAATTTCTGAATGAACCCCTCCTCTGAAATATATAAATTTCACACCAGCAACATTAGCCTTGAAAGGTTTATCTCCCTCCTTGTGTTTATTTCCATTTACGAACTCGATTCTAGTCGCCTCTTTAGTTACAGGATCTAGCGTTACTATAAGGTATTTGCCACCATAAACAACAAACGATGTTGTTTTATCAGGTTCCATGGTGTATTCATCTGAAAGAGAAAAAAAAATATTTGTAAATTGAAAAAAATTGAAAAAGAATATGAAAATTAAACATTTATTTTTGTATTAAAAGTCCCAGTAATCCTCAAGTTACATAGTTTTTTGTTCGATTAATTACAAAAATCGTGATTTTTAGTTAGGGTTTTACGGGAAAAATCAGGTAATAAATTTAACAAAAAGTTGATTGAGTAAATTATGGATTTATTCTCACATGTTAGAATCCGTATTCGGACTGCCATAAGTGAATTATCTTCGCGTACATATTCCACCACATCTACGCCTCCTATTTGAGTCAGCTGGACCAGAAAATTGCGATATCTTAAAAAAGCACCACCAGTAGGAAATTGATTTTTTTCATAGTCCACTCTCAGTGCTGTTGTTCTATTAAGATCTAGCAACAGCCCTATACGCTCCTTCCTATGCTCGACAAACATATTTGCCTCGCCTTCAATAGGTGGAGGCATTTGAACAATTGGTATAAATTTTCTTTTCCGGCGCTTATCAACACACCTTTCTTGGCATCCTGAACTTGATTCTTCATTTTCCTTAACAGCGCGCTGGCTCTTTTTTGGGCGCCCACTTTCTGGTCGTACTTGCACTCTCGACTTCCCGGAATCGGGTTTAGGCAGAAAGGAAATTAATTCATTATTCGATCCCGCACTTGACTCTTTATTTTTCACAGCATTCAATTCTGTGAAAATAAGATAAAAGATTTGCATTTCAGAAAAAAATTAATGCACATCGCAAAATTAAACCCTTAACAATTCTAAATTAAAGCAATTAAAATAAAAAAATTCGATACCCCAATCTTACAGAAGCTGTCTCAAATTGTACGCACACGGAAGTTTGGTAGAACCGCTCATACAACACGTACAATTGTCACACCAATCACAGAGTGAGCAGCGCTACTTTTATTTAGTATAACGGACCCACTGATTAGGGTGAGCCATTAACCCGAAAATGCTGAACCGTTTGCTCTACAGTATATACGAGTCGTTCTGGACACTCAGCGTTTATGACAAAGTTCCGCGCTTGCGCAACTTAGGAAAATATAGCACATACATTTCGAAACGGCTGATCTGCGTAAGTTTGGGGTAACGAATGCCCTGAGCCTGGAACGGACCCCACACCAAACCGAACTGCAGCGACTCTCTCACATCTAGCTCGATCGTTTTTCCTCGATTCTCTCCTAGTATAAAACGATCGCACATGCCTGGCAAAGATTAGACTGTGTTATTACATTCTCATCCTTATGATAAGGTATTGGCTCAATGTAAAATTTTACTTTGTCGGTTTTCATCAAATCTCCACGTTCTGAGACAACCTCAGTCAGAAAGACAAATTTTTATGGAGATATCTGTCTGTCTGTAGTCTGTAGCATGTAGTTTGTATTCTTTAGGCACGATAACTTTCGACGGATTAATCAGATTGAATTCTGCTTTGGCACATTTTCAAGGCCTAAAAAGAAAGTGCGAATTCGTAAACCAGCTGTTTTGGATGACAATTCAAAAAGTGACAGCATTTTCAAAATCTTTGAGACTCTTTTTTTAGGATTTAAAAATTCTATGTACGGATATTTTGATGCTTGGAAACTTGAAGAATTGATCCTTATGACTTTTTTCTAGAATTAGAAAATTATCAGAGTTATAGAATTTTCAAAGATTTAAAAAGTTAATGCAATTCAGAGAGTTGAAGGGATGTAAAAATTTTAGGGATTCAAAGAATCCATTTAATTAAGAGAATTCGAGGATTTCTGACAATTCAAGAAGTTCAGACAATTCAAGGAATTCAGACAATTAAAAGGATTCAGAGAATTCGAGACATTTAGTCAATTCAAGGCATTTCGCGAATTCAAGAATTTCAGCGGATTGCAGAAATATAGATAATTTAGTAAATTCAAGAAATTTAAGGAATCCAGAGAATTTAAGCAATTTAAGGAATGTAAAGATTTCATGGAATTTAGAAAATAGAAAAAACTCGAAGAATAAAAGTAATTTTGAGAATATAAGGAATTCAGAAGATTTAAAATAATCTAGTAATCAAAAGAATTTGCGGAATTTAGAGAAATATCCTAATTCTACTGATTCAATACATTCTAGGAATTTAGATACGTCTAATAATTTAGAGAATTCTATTAATTCAGAGAATTGTAGGAATTAAGTGAATTCAAGGAATTAATAGAAATTAAGGAATTCATAGAATTCACGGAATTTATAGAATTCAAGAAATTCTGATTTAAACAACAAAAAACCTAAAGATTGTCTTTTTTCAATTTGAATTTTTCATAATAAATATAAATTTGAATCATTGACAACGTTCTGTAGTTTTGTGAGACTGGTAAGATCTTTTGGAAAAAATAAATTGTAAGACCATTTTTCCCGAGAAAAGACGACGAAAAATTTTAATTTGTTATCTCAAAATTTGTATAACTAAGCTAAATTTATGGTTTTAACCAAGTTTGGCAGTTAAGTAAGTTTAAGCCGCTATGTTGGTACATCCTAGGTAGCACCCGATTTTTTCTTCGTGCAAAAAGTATGAAAATATAGCATCTTTTTAAATTTTGTTTATAATAAAAAAATTGTATGACTAACAAGTTCTTTTCCTAATTTGTATGCCTAAAGTTCAATTAGATTTGATTTTGAATATAACTAAGATTCAAAGTTGAGAAAGGAAATATTTTTCTAGAAAAAAGTAATTTTTTTACATAAAAAAGGAGAATTAAAACTATACAAAAATCTATCATATCGTCATGTTTGTTATTCTTGAATTTTAAGTTACTTGCGCTTTCAATATTAGGAAATGAAAAACAAGGAAGTTGAATGTGCGTTTTACCTGTCTCATTAGCACAGAAACAATTCAATTTGTATTTTTAACCTATTTTAAAGTTTCTAGAAATTACGATTTTCATTACTTCTAAATATTAATATTTAGAGCCTTAAGTACATTCACATTCATCGCCTAGGGCGCACTGTGGGGAAAAAATCACGACTGTCCAAAAATTAATTTTCCGACTACAATTTTTATTCGATTTAAACGGTTTTTTTTAATTGTAGCTACTTTTTTATTTATTGGCAAAAATAAAGAAAAAAATTTTTTTTCAATTTTGAAGAGTACGATTTCCAAGATAATACTCAAATTCATTCTTAAATACCCAAAATTAGTAGAGAAACTATTCAGAACAATTTTCCAGTACCGTAGGATAAATGCAACAATGCATGTAATTTGTTATAAACAAATAAGTGGATGAAAATGGTTTCATATGGTTTGACAATGTATGGACACTTGATTCTCACTGGATTTCTTTAATTGATCAACAAAAATAATTTTTGTGTTAGACTTAAAAGGATTCATGAATAAACAATCATTATTATAAACAAATAAAGAAAAAATTTTTTAGCTTCAGCTATTGGTGACGAAAAGAATAGTCATTTTCCATGGAATGAGCTTCATAACGCTCGTAAATGATACTCAGTTATCATATCTGCTCATATAATAACAATTCGCAATTGTTTAAAAGAGCTTAGTTAACAATTGCATTATTCAGCTATTTTTCTTCACACAAATAAATAAATAACATGATAACTGCCTTTGTCATAAACAATTTCATTAACAATTTCTCATGTTTTCTATTCGTCATGGAATGAATACCGTTTTCCATTTTTTTTTTTTAATTAAAAATTTCACTTTAATAATTTTTGTACGGAATTCACCTCGAAAAAGCTCTCCTATTTGGTTCAAAATTCATGTATATATTTTTCTGAAAAATTGTCTTTCTTGGCAGAAAATTAATCTAATCGATTTAAAATTGATCTTTCTGGTTGAAGCTTCACTAACTTGGTTGACTGTTCAACACTTTTATTAAAAATTGCTTTCTTTTGTTGAAGTCTAAACTATTTGATTGAAAAATTGTTTCTTTTCCTTCTAAATGAATTTTTGTAGCAGGAAAATTAGTTACACATTTTCAAGTTGAAACATTCAAAAATTGTAATTGTCTGAATCTGCAATACTTCATATTTGCATTGAGATTAACATTATATTAATTACACTTACCAGCAAAATTTAGAAAAACTTCGATGGTAAGAAGCAGAGTTCCGATACGAATCTTCATTATTTAAGGTAGATTTCGTCAACTTTGACTCACAAATTTTCAACGTATTTACTGTCATATACACTTCTTCCTATTGGTTATTATTGTCAAAAAAACCTACAGAGTTAGAAAACTTTTTAATGAGTTGACACCACGTGTAAAAAGCATTCCGATAGCTTTCAAGCCGGAACAAACACTAAGAATGACAAATGTCATTTGACAGACCTTGTACGCTATCTTTCTACGAATAAAATGTTTTATTATTCAATATTATCAGCAAATCAACCTAACAACAACCAACAATTTTTTAATCGAAATAAATTATATAAGTTACATTTCTCTAAGAATTGCAATTGAAAAATGAGATATTTCACAATGACTGGATAGCAGGGTGGCCCAAAAATATGCATATTTTTTATTTTAAAATAAAATTATTTTTAAAAAGTTGAGCGCAATTCTTTGGTCGTTTAGAACTCAACGCGTGAAAGGTAACCTTTTTAACTTTTTCGATTTGGTTCAAGAAATTATAAGACAATTATTTACTATTTTATAAACTTGTTCTCTTTTTATTAACCTTATTAATCTTATTTATAACAATATAAAAAATTATTTTTAGAGCTATTACATAATTTTTTCTACAAAGCGTTTGAGTTTTTCGTTTGTCGAGGAAAGTTAAAGCAAACAAAAACTTGCTGCGGAGATGTTGTTCAGAATGGTACAATGAAGTTTTCTGTACTTTACAAGTCCTGCAAGTTTTATCTTGGGACCGCCAGTTGTTTATGAGAAAAAAAATCATCTTACGGTCCTA
>JAAAKG020000288.1:0-21910 GCA_010014905.2 Druon quercuslanigerum
GCTGGGATCGGGTGCAAATTTTCAGATTAGCACCCGATCCCGGCGAAATCCTGCGGTTGTCCTTATGACAAATAGTTATATATATATTTTTTAGAAATAAATTTTGTATATATTCTAAGAAATAAATAAATAAACAAAAAAAAATTATGAAATTTGCAGTTGAAAAATTCTTGAAGATAATCGTAATGAGATACCTAATGGAAAGAATATGCCCCCACCCCAAAAAGAGCAGAACAGTGTAATTTATATGATTTTATTATTCGGAATTTTTCTATCATCCCTTAAAAAAACTCTAAAAATTAAATCGTCGACCCTGCAAAATTTTCTAAAATATTAAATCGATGAAACATAAAAATCGCGGATTGAAAAATTCCCGAATTATAAATTATGAATACTAGAAAATTCCCCTATTTAAATAATAAAAAAACTGTTTCTAGGCCTAATAAGATTCTCCAAACAAGCTTTGCAGTATTCAATTCTTCACTGTTTCATATAAGATTTTGTTTACTAACAATTGGATTTTTGTAAAATTTGTAATTTTCTTTTCAATATTAAAAATTTTTAATCGAGGCGGTCAAGTGACATGATACTTTACGCAAAATAGCCAGACTGTGCATTAAAGCGTTTAATTTTGAATCTATTATTTTAAAAATTAAAAATAGTTGAAACAGTTCAAATTTTTACGCGTTAAGAATCGTACCGTACAATAAATTATTGTTTATTTTTTAACACTAAAAATACATTTACAATTTAAAAATCTTTAAATTTTTATTTATTATGTGAAATAGTCCCCCCACGTCACTAAAATTTCGGATTTAAAATCCCCTCTCCTTTTCTTATAAAAAAAATTGTTAACCTTTATTTAGAAAATTGTACACTCAAAATTATGAAAATAAATTTTAGTGTCGATTTAAATATAGAAAAGTAGTATCTGACAAGTAATAAATTCTCAACCAAAAATGCAATAACTAAATTTTCAGTTAAAATATAAATTTTCAATTTAAAATAAAATCGAATTTCCAAATGAAACGGTAACTCAAACTGGAATAGTTCAACGTTTAAATAAAATTTTGAAGCTACAGAAAAAAATTAATTTTAAAATTATTTAGTTTAGTAGTTGAAATGTCAACCGAAAATAAAAAGAAACCTCAACTAAAACGAAGAATATGCAACTGGAAGAGCTTAACTTTAAATTGAAAACGAACTTTACAGAATTTTTTCAAAGTCTGCGGTAAAAAAAATTAACTTTACATAAAGAACTTTAAATAAATAAATTTTTAATTTCAATGATATTACATTGAATTATATCATACAATGATATTACAATATTCGCTCTTGCCGCGTGTGATAAAACTTGTGATTTTAGGTCATTTTCAATGTTCTTTAATCAAATCAGTATATTTTTCTCATGTTAACTTGGTTATGTACCTGACGATAACTAACGCACTTGCATAATTTGAATCGCAAATAAAATTAAACTCCGATCAAATATCATGTTAAGTAATTAAAATTCAGTTGTTTTCCATCTACTTTAATCGGTTAAGACCTTTGTGATAATAAAAATTAAGTTTTAAATACAATTATGAGCATTTGTAATTTCTAATTTAGCTTAAGGTGACGATTTTTAGTGCATTTACCTTAATAACTATTCAATTTTCAACCTCGAAGATTAATTTTTGAGCAAAAAAAAAAGTTAAATATTTAACTAAAATATGAAAGCTACTTTTACAAATGAAGACAATTTATATAATTTTATATTGCAAATTCAATCAAACTCAAGGGCGCGCTTAAAAAAATGTGTTAAGTTTCCAGATTTTTCAAGAAATAAAAAAATTACCGTTCACTTACAGGTGAGCAGACACCCTGTTGCACTATTTATTTTGATTTGAATCAAACACAGTAATTTACTGTTTGCACATGTACCCACGATTTTAGAAAACTTGATATAAACCCGATTAACCCAAATTTGTTCAGATTTTTTTCGCTTTATTAACTAAGCCTAACTAATTAACTAATTAATTAACTAATTAACTAACTAATTAACTAATATAATGTCTTGGTCGCTAAAGACTCCGTAGGTATGTTTTTAGGTATACTTCCGAAAATATAAGCCCCAACAACTCATTTAAAAAAAAAGACTGGCTGTGAATTGTGAAGTCGGAATAGAGGATTCAAGAGCGAAAAAAAAACATAGGTTTGAAGGCCTTTTTTTAGTTTATTGTAAAAATTCCTTAAAATTAAGGAATTCTTAAATTGTCTAATCTTCTTCTTCTTCAGCAGCTGCGCCACCAGTTCCCTTGCGCATGTTCTTCCTCTTTACACGTCCAGGGCGACCGCCACCGAACGGCGACTTCAGGGAGAAGTCAATGTGTTTCTGCGAATCCAGTCGCACAATAAACGAGGGGATGTTCACCACCTGTTTACGAACTCTGCAAAAAATAATTAAAATAACAAATCAAACCTCCTGTCTGAAAAAAAGTCGAATTCTAATTTCTTAGTTTAAATTTCTAATAAATTATAAAGTTGTATTTGTTTTAATTTTCTACTGAATAGTAAACATTGCAAAGATAAAGAAAATTTTACAGAATCTCGGGACACAAATTTTTACTTTACAATAATTAAACCTATCATGAAAAATGTGCCCCACTCTAGAGATTTCAAAATTTTTTGAATTATCTTCTAAATCGTAAAACAGGGTGTCTACTTTAATCCTGAAAAAAATCCCGACAATTCCAGGTTTTTTCTAGGTATCTCAAGCTTTTCCAGGTTTGATTTTTCGCGAGTTTGTTAGAAATAATGCCCCCTTTTACTTTATAGGAATTTAATTAATATTACGAGATATTTTAGCACGATAGATTAAATAATTAATAATTTCTCAAATTTGTCTCTACAATCGATGAATTTAAATAAAAATTTAAACACATATTTATCTTATCTACTTATACTTCAAGTTTTGTTCATATTTAGGTAAAATAATGTGAGTACTATATTAAAAAGTAACTTGAACCGCTTCTTATTCCTAACTTTTTACGTACAAATTTGGACTTTCAAAAAGATGCATGAATTTTCAAACCAAAAAATATCACTTTTCAACCAAAAATGGAAGTTTAATTTTCAGTTAAAAAAATTGATCTTACACAAAAAAAACAGATTGGTTTTTTAAACAAATTTAATTTAACCTTCAACCAAATAGTTTTATTTTCACTCAAAAAGATGAATTAATTACTAAAATGAGCAAAAAAGTGGATTTTTAAACAAGACGATTAATTTTCAAACAAAAAAATTAAGTTTCTTAGCAAGAAACACGATTTTTGAAATTAAATATGTGAATTTTTAAGAAAAAAATTAAATAAGATCCACTTTTAACTAAACAGTTAAACTTTCAAACAAAAAAATGAATTATCAACTAAAATGATCAATCTATCTCGAATAAATTAATTTTAAACAAAAAGATCAATTTTTAAGAATTCCAGGTATATACAAATTCCCTGAGAATTTCGAAGTTTTTAAGGTAGGGCAGACACCCTGTAATAATTATGCTGTCTAATTAAAAACCACTGCAAATCGATAATTATAATTAAATATTCACATATCCCAAAAATGTAACTCCAAGGTATTACTAGAATTTCAAAAATCACTATACCGATATTAAGTGGGCTAATCAAAATCCGCCCAAAGTTAAGACGTTAAACGCCGAATTGACGTTTAAGTGGTCTTTTTGATAAAACAATATTGAGACTGATCAGGAACACAAATTGTTCAGCTTTCACGTCTCATCAGCAATTCATTCGTATTCCTCTATGAAGAAACGCTGAACGGTCAACCAAATGCATCATCCCGATGCGAGCAGTTTCTAAATTTTCAGAGGAAATTCGTTCAATTCGACAAAATGGAAAACGAAACTTATTCTCTATATCCTACTAGATAAATGAAAACTAAAAAAAAAATGTCTCCTGATTTGAAGTCAAACGAAGAATATTCTTCGAGTGATGATTAACACAGGAATTTAATATCGCCTTGATGATTAGAAACAGTCCACTGAAGTGCAGATATTCCTTGCCCAGACAAACAAGGCTTGAAACGGTTATCAAGTTTCAACAATTACGAACCGGATGTGTCTTTGACGGATCAGAACTCGTGCATGATGGATGGATTTGGCCAATCCAAGTTTGAACACTTGAGTTTGCAGACGTCTCTCCAAGAAATCTTCGATTTTCAGACCGAGAACGTAATCGAGCTTCATGCGAGTTTCGTCCAAGACTCCAATTCTCACCAAACGACGCAAAAGCGCGTTTCCTGAAAGAAAATTAAGTCATTAGTATTTGGGAATAAGAGCGAAATCATTGTAGGAGTTTTTCTTAATTTGTCAGATTATTGTTTTCTATCAATGATATTCAGACAAGAGGTGTCAGAATATATAAAAAGTTTATCATCATTTAGAAAGTAACCAGGATCAAATTAGAATTCCAGACGTCACAGCCCAAAATTCTCTCAAAATGAAGTAAATAAGGTAATTTTTTTACAAAAATAGAGAAATTAATTTGGTTAAATCAAAGTAATGTACAGGTAAGATTTTAGTTATCAGGCAATGAATACGAATTTTTAACAAAATAGTTTAAAATTTTTAGAGTAGTTACACCTGCAAACAAAATAACATTAATTTTCTACCAAAAAAGAATTAATTTTTAGCAAGTGTTGAATTTTGAAGCTAAGTCAAATTTTTGCATAAGAGATAAATTTTAATCTCGAAAAGCTAAAATTTCAACAAAAAAGTTGATTTTCAATCAAGAAAGATGAATTTAAAATAACAATTTCAGACCAATCAGTTACATACACAAATAATTAATTGAATAGTCAAGCAAGAGGCAAACAAACTAGAATTTTCAAGCAAAAAAAGACAAATTATTAACCGAAGATCAATTACGAAATAAAAAATAAATTTTCTACCAAAAGAGGTAAATTTTTAATGAAAAAGTTGAGTTTTTAAGCTAAAAGTCGAATGCTTTATAAAAGAAGTTGACTTAAACCAGCAAAGATAAATTTTCAACACAAAAATTAATTCTCAACAACGTGGAAAAAACAAAACCAAGCATTTACAACCAAATAGTTCAGTTTTCAAAAAAAAATTAAACTGTAATCAAGCGAAACACAACAATTATATTTTGTAATAAAATATTTAAGCTTTCAACATAATTGATAAATATTCAACTTATAAAGATGTACTTTCAACTAGGAAAAATAAATTTTCAACGACAAAAAAAAAGTAAAATATCAGATCTCCACAAGAAGATAATTTTTCAAAACAAGGGACGAATTTTTCATCAAAACTCTTCAATTTTCAAAAAAGAAAGATTTTTCAACTAAGTGAGAAAACCCAAAATAATGAGTTTTCAACTAAAAAGCTAATTTTATACAAAAGTAAGACTTCAAGCAAAAATGAGGTATTTTTTATTTAAAAAAAGCCTATTCCAACCAACAATAAAGTTTTAACCGAACGTACAATAATTAGAAAAATTAATTTTTAACCATTAACGAAATCAACTTGCAAAAAAATAATTTAAGTTTTAACCAAGCAGCTGAAATTTTGTAAAAAAATCTACTTATTGAAATTTTAACAAAAAATATTTTTATATTTAATCAAAAACAGTTAAATCCATTAAAAAAAATAATGTTTAAGCACAATTAAAAATCAAAATGGATAAATTTTCTCTCCAGATCGACGAACGTTAAAAAACACAGTTGAATTTTTAACCTTAAACCAGTAGTATGATCTTTCACAACAAAATTTAACAAGCTAGTAAAACTTTCATCAAAATAATTAAATGTCTGACCAAGAGATCAATTTTGAACTAAAAATATTAATAGAGATGAATTAAAAAAAAAAACCATAAACTAAAGAGTTGTATTTTATTAAAGTGTACTATTAATTTCTATTATTAACGAGGGAGATTCTATTAAACGAGGGATATTCTACGAAAAACGTAAAAGACTGGGAAGTCTGGAATTCCATTTTTCTGTTCGAAAAAGCACATGTTACTCGCACTAAATTTTCTGTGCTTTAAACAAAAAAAATTACCATTTTTTTGAAAATTGAAACCTACATCTTAAAGGACTGTACCTTCGAAAAGACGTTTTGGGTCCTTCTCTTCAAGAGTAAGCAACTCTCGGGCAGCTTTACGGATTTTTGCTAAAGTATACTTGACTCTCCATACTTCGCGTTTGTTACGAAGACCATATTCTCCGATAATACGTAACTCCTGGTCAAGACGAGCCTTCTCGTAAGGTCTTCTTGGGGTTACATAGGTCTTGGAAAAGACCGACGGAATCCTACCGTTTACCATTTTGATAGTTCGTCACCTGTTCAAAAAAATCATAGAATTATTCCAATTATTTTTTTTATCGATTAAATTAAAATTTTAGTATTTAAAGTCTAAAAATTGTCTCCTGCTATGAATTCAAACAAAGAAAATTCTTTTATTGATGATTAAGACAGGAATTTAATATTGCCTCAATGATTAGAAACAATCTACTGAATTGTAGATATTTCTTGCCCAGACAAATAAGGCTTTCAAAAACTTATTAAATAAATGAAATTGTTTTCTAAATTCTTCAGCCCCATGCAAAACTTTACTCACAAGGAATAAGTAACTTCAATGTGATTTGCAAACGAACTTCTTTTTCTTCAATATTTATTTATTTATTTCAAGAAATTTTATTTGTTATTACTTTGATAAAAGTGGATACGAAATTTGGACAAATTGATACTACTTTAAGAAAAATATGGTACGAAAGCCACGCTTTCTTCTTATAATTGAAACATTATGTGATGAAGAAATATTACAACTCAATATAAGGATTCATTCTGCAATATTATTATTAATCGCTCTTTTTCTTAAGTGTCCACAAAAACGTTAATTAAAACTTTTAAAGCCGAAAAATGCTAACCCACACGTGGTCACAAAAAATTTTTAGGTTAGAAAATCTGTTCCTCAAAGTATCCAAGAAAAAAACGTGAATCCCGTTACATTTTATGCGCAAAAAAAGGAATTAAGCTAAAAGATTTGACGAAAACTAATACCAAAACGTGAATAAAAATCTAATTTCGGAGTAACTTACGCTTTAATCAGCATAGACGAAACACCCTCTCACCGCGATAGACACGATAGAAATGGCCGAGAAAATGATTTCCGGCTTTAAAGGAACTCGGGAAAAACACGCACTCTAATGCCAAAAGTCAAAACTAGAATGGATCAACCAATCAGAAGATAGGTATGAGCGATTCAACCAATAAACAATTACCCGCGAAAGTCATCTTTTTTAAATGGAAAGTTAAAAATGGGCTTGATGAAAAACTTTTAAAAAGATAATAGTTCGTATTAAATTGCAATATAATTTAGTTGTTACTAATATTATCGCAAAGTGTTCTTAAATATTTAAATTGAAATGAAGATGAGGCAACTTCCTTAATGATTTTGAGGTTGTGTTATGGTTGTGTATCTTCGTATGTATAATGATTTATAGTGGCCGTCAAGTGTGAACAACATGATCTGCAATTCTTAAAAGAAGACAATTTTCTATCTTTAGTATGTAACTATGTACTGAACTGATAATTTAGCCACGCCACTGTCGCAACTCTGAATAAGTCTTAAAAACAGAAAAGAGTTATTCGTTTTATCAAGTAGATCGATTCTTAACACTTAGGTATGATATAGGTTATGTTATTTTTACTCTTGTTTATTTTTGTAGAATAAAATTATAGAAAAAGAGTAGAACAATATTTTATAACACATATTAAAAAAAATTTTACAGATTAATATATTTATTACACCATTACAAGAATTTCTTATGATTCTAAACTAATACTCTTATCACAAATTGAAGCTGTGCAATGTTTTAAATGCATATCTATATTTTAAATTGTTTAATTTTGAATGCTATAATACGTGTGTTTGTTTTTCTTTTCGAGCCAACAGGTTTACCACCTTTGCCTATTTTTATTACAAGTAAATAAATAGTTATTCTATTCTAAAACAAGATTTTTTAGGATCTCCAATTATTTCAATGAACTTACGAGATTTTAAAGAGAGAGAGATCTCAAAGATTGCAAGGTATTTCAAAGAATTGAACAAGATTTAAGAAACAACTTCAAGGGATTTCAAAGAATTTGTTAGGATTTCTAAATATTTTAGGTTCGATTGTAAGGGGTTTATAGAGATGTTTAGAAAACAGAATAAATTTTCAAAGAATTCCTATCGATTCCAAACGTAAACATTTTTAAGCTCGATTTTATAAAAGGATTTCTAGAAAAGTTTGGGAAAGAGATTAATTTTCAAGAAATTTCACAAGATTTAAAGAATTTAAAAAGACTAAAAAAATATCAAAGGATTTTAAAGAATTTGATAGAATGCATAAATATTGTAAGCTCGATTTTAAGGCATTTCTAGGGAACTCTGGGAAATAAATGAATTTGCAAGGATTTTCCAGCGATTCCAAGCATTTAAAGAAATTTTAATGCATTTCAAGGAATTTCACCAGATTTACAGAATTTTATAGGACATCCATATATTTCAAAATATATGGATATAGTTCAAAATTTACGTATTAAAAAAAATTTTTACTTTTTATAAGAAGTTTCAAAGAATTTCAATATATTTCTACAAACTTCAAGGGATCTCAAAGATGCTTATGGAACTTTCTAATATTTTAAGGAGGATTTTAAAGAAATTTCGAGAAAAGTTTTGGAAATAAATCAAATGAAATAAAAATCTCAAGAAATTCCTAGCGATTCAAAATATTCGAAGGGATTTCACGAAAATGTAAAGGATTTTATTGGAGATCCAAGTATTTTTTCAAAACGTACAGGATTTTAAACGATTTTACACATTTTAACTCCAAAGAACTCTTTGAAAAATAAACAATTGAAGTTCCTATGCAATCCTTTAAATCTTGTGAAATTCCTTTGAACATTTGGAATCGATGAATATTCATGGAAAATTAATTTATTTACTAACCATCCGTAGAAATCCCTTAAAATCGAGCTTAAAATAATTAGAAATCCTACAAAATTCTTTAAAATCCCTTGGTAGCATTTTCAAACATTTTAAGCTTTTTTTTTTAGAAATTCCAAAGATATTCAAGATATTTCTAAAAACTTCAAGGGATTTCAAAGAATTTTCTAGAACTTTCTAAGATTTGAATCTGGATTATAAAGGGATTTCTAGAAAAGTTTGGGAAATAAATGAAATTAAATAAATATCTCAAGGATAGGGACTCCAATTATTTTAAAGAATTTACGGGATTTTAAACGATTTTAAAGATTTTAACAAGTTCCAAAGAATTCTTTGCAAAATAAATAATTAAAAGTCCTAAGAAAATCCTTTAAATCTTGTGGACTTCCGTGAAATACCGTAAACTTTCTTTGAATATAAAATGGAGCTTAAAATATTTAGAAATCCTAATGAATTCTTTAAAATCCCTTGACGTTTGTAGAAATCTTCTAAAATTGTTCAGAATTTAAAAAATAGCTTAGAAACTTTTAAAATCCCATAAATCCTTTAAAATAATTCGATGTTCTATAAAATCCTTTAAAACTTGCGCAATTGCGTGAATGACCTTAAAATCCATTTGAACGTTTTGAATCTCTAGGAATTCCCTTAAAATCCCTCTTAAAATCTTAGGAAATTCTAGAAAATTTAAGCATTCTAAGAGATTTAAAACATTTGAAGAAATGGCAAAGAATATGCTAGGATTTCTTAAGATTTTATGGGATTTCACCGAATTTTCGTGAGATGTCGAAGGATTTGAATTTTGTATTAAATTTTCGTAGAACCTCCAATTATTTTAAAGGATATGCAGGATTTAAAAAATGTTAAGCTATTTTAACAAATGTTAAACAATGTCAAGAGATTTTGAAAATTTCAAAGGATTTCTAAGAAATTTAAGAAAATAAAATTTCAAGGAATTCCGAGTGATACGAAACATGTTAAGGGCTTGAGGGTATTTCAAGAAATTTTGCAACGTTCAACGGATTCTATAGAATCTCCAAGAAATAATTTCTACTTATTTTAATGAATTTTAAGGGACTTGACTAATGTTTAGAGATCTTTAGGGAATACAATACATTTTATTTCAGGGGATTTCTACGGATTTTAACGATTTCAAGATGTAGGAATGAATTTAAAAATTTTAAAGGGTTTTAAAGATATTAAGTTATTTTAAAAGATTCCAAAAAATGTCAGAATATTTGAACAATTTTGAGGGTTTTCAAAGGTATCAAGGATCTCAATGAGATTTAAAACGATCTTAACGATAAAATGATAAAAAATTAAATCAATTAAGTTAAGGGGTTACTCAAGTTTCTAGCACCCAACAAAGGCAATTTTTATTATTATTTTTTTTTTCAAAGGAGGGTTTGTTTACATTGAAATAAATTTTATCGCATTCAAATACTACATATTTGGAGAAGTCACAGTAATTTTTGACTCATAGAATACCTGTAAATAAACGAGTTATAGTCAACCTCCCAGAAGTCTACGAAAAAAAGGCGTTTTTCGGTGATCAATACCCATCATGAAAAGTTCATACGAAATTATAAAAAAAAGCTATAAAATGTAGAAGCTATAAAAAAAAATTGACTAAATCAAAATTCGTTTGATCAAGGACAATAATGTAGTATTATGAATAACTGGTCAAAATTTGGTAGTTATCGGATAAGCCGTTCTTTAGATATCTTTATCACTGCGCGAAAAACATTGTTTTGAGAAAAACGCGTTTAAAGTTTTAAATTATGATGCACAAAATGCTCGAGAAGCCATCGTTTAAGGTCGTATATCTCAGTAATTTACGCTCTGATTATGATGAAATTTTAACACAATATTTCTGAAATGTTACGCTTTCAGATAATGCTATAAAAAACATCGATTTCTTTAAATTTTCAAACTTGACTAACCCCTTAATATTAAAGAATAAAACGATATAAAGATTTTCGTAAGAGAATTAGCCTGTTATAAACTAACTTTTTGTAGCATACTCTTTTCAAGTATCCTTTTTTTCTATCACAGATTGGAGACCTAGACAAAGCAAGAACCCTAGAAAAATAAAATATCAGATTCCTAAATCCCAACAACCAAGAACCAATAAAATGTTCGTAGCCAGACGTTTTATCCGCAATCTTCCAAACTCAAGAAACTACAGCCATTTCGTAAAAGTAGTCGAAGTTGGTCCCCGAGATGGATTACAAAACGAGAAAAAGATAATCCCCACATCCGTGAAAGTAGATTTCATCAACAGACTCTCAGAAACAGGAGTTCAAGTAATCGAAGCAACAAGCTTCGTATCTCCCAAATGGGTTCCCCAAATGTCCGATAGCGCAGAAGTATTTAAACAAATTAAAAAAGTAAAAGGCGTTCATTATCCAGTTCTGATCCCCAATGCAAAAGGTTTGGAAAAAGCCATAGAAGTAGGCGCCAAAGAAATAGCAATCTTCAGTTCTCCGTCTGAAAGCTTTTCTAAAAAAAATACCAACTGCACCCTGAGTGAAAATATGGAAAGGATAAAGGAAATCATCAACCTTGCTAAAAAGAGTGACCTGAAAATTAGGGGATACATCTCTTGTATCATTGCTTGTCCCTATGAAGGATCGATGAAACCTTCAGTCGTTGCAGCTTTAGCTTCTGCTTTATTAGATCTAGGTTGCTACGAAGTTTCTCTCGGCGACACGATTGGCGTTGGCACTCCAAAGAAAGTAAAATCTCTTCTCAGCGAAATAAGGGAAGTTGATGATTTGAGTAAATTTGCTCTTCATTTCCACGACACTTATGGCCAGGCGATAGGAAATACTTACACAGGACTTGACGAGGGAATAAGAATCTTTGATTCTTCAGTTTCTGGACTAGGAGGTTGTCCGTATGCTGCGGGTGCAACCGGAAATGTTGCTACTGAAGATTTACTATATTTCCTGCACGAACAAGGCCTTCAAACTGGTGTCGACTTGAACAAAATGGTCCAAGTGGGCGATTTTATTAGCAATCAACTGGAGAAGAAAAACCAATCCAAAGTTGGAAATGCTTTGATTTCGAAGCAACCGTTGAAAAAGGTCTGCGTTTAAAATCCAGCTGGAGGAGAAAGAAAGTATGGGGACCAAATTAAACATTCTGTTCGTGTGGATATCAGGCCTCACAGACCGGTCCCTGCATCTCCTATTCTACCCTATATTTTGCTCAGGTCCCTAAAGTACCCTATTTTCAGACTGGCCACTATTTTTGCAATTTTTGACTCCCGAATTTCTCCCGATTCTCCCGGTAAATATTCGTGATTTCTCCCGGTTTATAAAAAAAATCAACTCTTTGCAAATCCCACAGTTTTTTCACATATATTATCAACTGCGGAAGTCGATAAATATCAGCAAACCTTTTTGCAAGAAATTGATTGACTTTAAATCATATAATAACAGGGCCACCACCCAACCGGAAGAATCGGGAGAAAATTGGACCGGGATAAAGTCGGAAGTTATCCTGTATTTCATTATTCGCGCATTTTGTAATTCTTGAAGTTTTCAACTAGAAATTTTTATAATTCTCAAAGTGTTCAGACTAATTAAACTTTAAAGGTTTACAATATTTATCACAGTATGTAAAATTCTGCAATTTGGAATGGTGAAAATGACTGAGATTTGATTTGACGGAATCACATCTTTTAGTAAAAAAATTATCCATTCGTTTTAAATATCACTTGATATGATACTTATTAATAAATAATTTCATTAAGTTGTTGTATTTAATTTAAATTAAATTATTAATTAATTTATCATCTTTAAAATTTACATAATTTGAATTTAAAATTATAGTTTTGAAAAGTATCATATAATGCAGTATGAAGTGATATTAAAAAAAAACTAGATACATTTTTTTGATAAAAAATGCTTTTTTCAAATCAAATATCACTGTCTTTTTCATTATTCCAAATTACAGAATTGTTAATACTACGAGAAATATTGTGAACCTTTGAAATTTAATTATTCGAAACCCTTTAAAAATTATATAATTTCTAGTTATAAACTTTCGATATTTCAATGATTTAAAGTAATTTTTAGGATTTTAGAGTATTTAAAAAAATTCTATGGAACTTTTAAGAGCTTTCAAAAATTTCAAGGGATTTCAAACAAATTTCAATGGATTTTAAATATTTTAGGTAATTTAAAAATATTCCGAAGATTTAAAAAAGTTATTTTTAATAATTTGAAGGCACTTCAAAGCATTTTAAATAGTTCGGGATCAAGAGTTTTCCAAGGATTTCAATTATTCTAAGGGTTTTTTTAAAACTCAAGGGATTTTATTAAACTTTCCAGCATTTCAGGAAATATAATCAGATTTCACAGAATGTCACGGGATTGTATAATATTTTAGTGGATTTTAAACAATTTTCTTACGAGAAGCAAGGTATGTTGTATAGTTTCAAAGGTTTGAAGAGATTTAAAATTATTTTGTGGAATTCACCCTAAATTCTTATTATTTATCCTGAATTGTTTGAATTTTTCAAATTTATTTGAATTATTCTAAATTTACTAAAATCCTACTTAATTCAATGGATTTTTTTTAATTTTTAAAAGTTTTGATATAATTTATCCTGAGGATCAATTGATAAAATGATTAAAAGATTTTTAATATTTTAAGGTATTTTTTCAAATACCTTGGCATTTTCTAGAGCTTTAAAACATTTTAAAGGATTTAAAACTGTTTTAAAGAATTTCCAAGTACTTTCCAAGATATCCAAGCAATTTCAAAAGATTCCAAAGAATTTATTCAGAAAAAGTAAGGGATTTCATATGGTTTCAAAGATACCTTGAAATTTTGAAATATTTTCTGCACTTCATTTTTAATTCGCTCTGAATTCTTATGAATTCATCTTGAATTCTTTTGAATTCTCTTCAATTTTTATAAAAACATTTCATACTCAATATATATTTTTTTATTATTTTCAAGTCACTTGATTGCTTTTTAAATTCAGGTTTATTTTTTATGACTTTCATTCAATTCTTCTTCTTTCTCTTAAATTTACTGAAATTTCACTGCAATCAGTGGCATTTTTTCGCTTTTTATACCAAATTCAAATTCATTTGCATTTTTTAGAATCGTTTTCTAGTCATTAGTCACTTTTCTGAGTTATAAATTAGTAGGGTTTAAAAGATTTGAATAGATTTTTAGGGTTTAAAAGATTTGAATAGATTTTTTGATTTCACCCTGAATGCTTAATAATTTGCGCTGAATTATTTTTAATTTACTCAATTCTAATTGATTCAATGGATTTTCTTGCATTTTTAACAGTTTTTTTTAATTGATCCATAATTTTTATTCTAGTTTTATTCCATAAATTATTCCATCATTTTTATTCTAGCCTTTTAAACTTACCTTAAATTCTTATGCATTTCGTCCAATTTTCGATAGAATTCCCTTGTATTTTTCTAGACTCTTCTCAAATTTTCTGAATGCAATGTTGACAATGCTTTGTCATATTTTTAAATTGTTAAACTGTTTCTAAATTTAATCCAATTTTACGAAATTAATATAAGTTTTTGATTTAAAATTTTTTCCCGAATAATTTGAATTCTTTTACATTTAACTTGAATTGCCTGGAACTCTTACCATTTTATACTGAATTTGGTTTCCTTGGAGCTTGAAAAAAGTAAGTTTATGAGCGTGGCAGAAAGTCACTTTGGTCCCTATATTTTGCCCCATAGGGACTGTGAGGCCTGAGATATTCCTATTTTAAGTTTTTTGTAAAATTAAGAAAGTTTATAATTTTCAATTCTATTTTTTTATTCAGTTGACAAAGATACTCTTTAATACATATAATGATTGTTATTTTAATATTAAATAAAATATTTTTATTGAATATAAGGCCTAATGTTCTTCTCAAATAGATTAAAGAACTGGGATTTTTTATATTTAGTCATTTAAAAAATAATAAATTTGGGTTCAGGATAAAATCTGTATATCCTAGAATTCTCAGGGAATTTTTATATACCGGGCAAGCCCTGGAAATGACAGGGAACTTTCTTTAGTCAGGGCATTTTTTCGAGGGCATGCTTAATTTTTTAAATTGCGAAATAAATTTCAATAGTTTGCAATTTTTTCTCTCTTCACTGAAAAATCTTTCTGAGTTAAAAATTCAACTGATTTTCAAAAGTCGCCTATTTCGGTTGAAATTTCAACTAGTACATTTTTGTTCTTTTTTCTTTTCTTGAATGAAATTTTAATTTTGGTTGAAAGTTAGACTCCTTTCTTAAAAGTAATTTTTTTCTTAAAGATTTATCATTTTCATTGCAAATTAATCTCTGATTGAAAAATTATCTGTTTTTGTCGTAAACTGATATTTTATTTGACTGCATTTTTTTACTGAAAATTTAACTATTCCAGTTGAAATTTTAAACTATTTGCTAGAAAATTTCTTGTTTTTTTTTTTATGGAAAATTAATTTTATTTAACTGAAAATGGAATTACTCCATTTGAATATTCCATCATTTTAGTTGAAAATGTATCTCTTTAGTGGGACATTGATTTTTTAACTAAAAATTTAATTTCAATTTTTGGTTGGAAAATTATCTTTTTTAGTTGAAAATTCAACTATTCCAATACAATATTCAACATTTTAGTAGAAAATTAATATTTTTGGTTTAAAATAAAACTACTTGGTTGAATGTTGAACACAAATGGTAAAAATTACTCTTTTTTGTATTGTTTAAAATTCACCTATTCCAGTTAAAGATGAATCATTTTAGTTGAAAAATAAAATCTTCTTGGTTTAAAATTAAACTATTCCAATTAAAGATTCATCATTCTAGCGGAAAATTCATCAATTGTGTACAAAATTCTTTTTTTTACTGAAAATTTAACTATTCCATTTTTAGTTCAAAATTTTGTTGAAAAAATGTCTTTTTTGGTAGAAAATTAATTTTCTAGTTTCAAAGGTCATCTTTTTCGTTCAAAATTAATGTATTGCAGGAAATATTCATCACTTTAGCTGAAAATTTAACTTTTCGTTTGATCATTTAACTTTTCGGTTGAAAATAAAACTACTTGGTTGATGGTTAAATTCTGTGTGTAAACATTCATATTTTTGGTTTAAAATTCATCTATTTTAATCAAAAATGTATCATTTTAGTTGAAAATTCATCACTTTGGTTGACAAAATTTTTTTGAGGAGAGTTAATCTTCTTGTATTATAATTAATCTTTTTTTTCTAAATTTATCAGTTTGGGTGAAAATGAATTTTATAAAATAAAAACTTAAAAATGCAATTTTTGGTTAAAAAGGAATATTTTTCAGTTAAAAAATCATATTTGGTTGAAAATTTTTGTTTAAATTCATTTGTTTAGCTAATAATTTAAGCGATTTAAATTAAATTTAGTATAGTGCAAACATCATTTCGAAGTATTATAGTTTTTCAGTTTTCTAAATTAAACATATTAATTGAATCCCTAGAAAGTCAAATATTATTTATAATAAACTTACGAAACTACACATATTATGAGTCGATTGTTTTACAAAATGGAAAATATTTTTATGTCTCCGTGCTAGGAAAAATTTTACCTGGGAAAAACTTAAGATACCTAAAAAAAACCTGTAATTGTCAGGGAATTTTTTTCAGGATTTGCGTACGCACCCTAATTTATAGATAAACTAAAAACCTATAATGAATTCTTTGGTAACATCATGATTTATTGACAATTTTCCAAAGAGAATAATAATTTATCATACAACTGATTCATTATCATCCTGTAGGTATACAAATACTTTTCAAGTAATAATAAAAATAATTAAAATTCTTCCAGATTCGACTAACTATTTAGCTTTCTAAATAACGCAATAAAAGACGCCAAATATAAAAAGTTCAATTTAACCCCATACAAAAGATCCAGAAAATCAAATGTAATATTTGCAAGATAATTTAAAATGAATTCAATATGGGATCGCAATAAATGAATAAAACATTCGATGCTTTTGTAAAATTTGATGAACTTAAAAATTGATTTGTGTACTCTTATTGATAATTAATAATACTAGGATTAAAGCATTTATCTCTATAATATCAGAAATCACTTGTAAAAAATATTTATATTGACGCGAATTTTTCTTTTTTTATGAAGCGACGAAAACTTATCTCGAAGTGCTACGAGATGTTCGAAAGCTCTTGTAAAATGGCTTGAGTGTCTAAACCGTTGAGATCAATCGAACCTCTTGTATCAATCACAACTCCTGTCACCTGCAAAAAATATTTTTTTAAATCAAATCACTATTTGATAAACAAGTTTTAAATTAAGTGAACCTTTCAATTATTTGCTCCCTACAAAATCCGAGTTTCAAAATTATTCGACTTCCTGACTTGTCCTGACCGACTTTTCATTTTCCCTTACTACTTAAAAATTTTTTATATATAAAAACCACTGTACACCTAGAAGATTAATAATTGTACCACAAACAAAATTTTTTTGCCAAATATTTTAGTTTTAAACTAAAAAAAAAAAGAATAATTTTTGAATAAAAAATGAAAGAATAAAATTTGCATTTAATATTCTCACAAAAAATTATCTTCATTTACAATCAAAAAAGTTGAATTAAGTTTAAAAAATAAGGATTTCAAACAAATTAGTTAAATCCTCAAGCAAAACGGACTAATTTTCAAATCAATATGAATATAAAAGCTGAATTTTCTACTAATATAATTGACTCTTGAACCCCCGAAAAGACTATTTTTCAACAAAATAAATGAATTTTCACTTTAAAAAGATACCTTTACCAGCAAAAATAAAACATCTATATTTTAAGTTTAAAAAATTAATTGTTAACTAAAAAAAACGAATTTTCAACAACCTAACAACAACACTCCTAAGATTTCGAGTAAAACAAAATAGATAAATTTTAAAAGAAATTGTTGAATTTTCTACCAGGAAGATTAATTTTCTATCAAAAAAGACAAATTTTCAACCATAAAATTGAATTTTTAACCACAAAAGATCAATTTTCAACCAATAATGGAATAGTCAATTTTACAGTAAAAAATTCATTTTCAACCAGACAAAAAACTTTTCAATAAAATAGTTCAATTTCCAAAGATGAATTTTCAGCTAAAATTATGAATCTTCAGCCAAAAAAAAATTAATTTTTAAAAAAGTAGTTCAACTTGCAACCAAGTAAATGAACTTTTAAGAAAAAAAGAATTTTTTACGAAAAAATATCAAGGTTCAACTAATAAGATTATTTTTCTATGAAAAAGACGAATTTTGAACCAAATGGTTAAATTTCCACCAAAAACCTTCAACCTAGAAGAGTTCAATTTTCAGCAAAAAATTCAGTTTCAGCCAAAGCAATTTTCATTGAAATATTTAAAAAATTATGTGTTTAAAATTCGTAAAATTAGTGTTTAAAATTTGTAACCAAAAATAATATATTTGGCTCAAAAAAAGATCAATTTTCGGCAAAAAATGATATAGTTAAACTTTCAGTCAAAAAATTAATTTTAAATAAAAAAAGAACTAATTTTTAACTAAAGAAATTTACTTTTAAACAACCGAATAATTTTCTATAAAATAATTAAATTTTCAACCAAATATTTTAATTTTTATAAAAATTTTTGATCTAATAATTAAATGTTTTACCAAAAAGATGAAGGTTCAACTAATGAGATTACTTTTCTACTCACAAAACGAAATTTTCAACAACATAATTCAACTTACAATTAAAATACATTTTAGACTTAAAATAGTATAACTTTTTCAGAAAAGAATTAACAAATTATTTTTTAATTAAAAAACAATAATGTTTAACCAAAAAAATGAATTTTCGACCAAAAAGATTTATTTTGTACTAAAAAATATTATTTAATTGTTAACAAAATACACTAATTTACAACCAAATATTTACATTTTTAAATAAAAAAAATTAATTAGTCTCCACGATTATTACAAATTAATTGAAATAAAAAACTTAATTTTCAAACGAAAAATAACAATCTTCAATAAAACAGTAAAGTTTTAAACAACAAAAGTTTACTCAAATAATGAATCATGAAACAAAAAAAATTAAATTTTAACAAAGTTGTTACGTTTTCAATTAAGTTAGCTTAATTTTTAAGAAAAAAGCTGAATTCTCAACAAAAACCGTCATATTTTATATTTAATTCAAAAAATATTTTTATTTTAAATAAAAAACCAGTTGATTTCAAACCAGAACGACGAATTTTCAACAAAATATTTCAATGCTCAACCAAAATAGATTAATTCTCAACAAAAGAGTTGTGATTTTCAACGAAAAAGATGCAATTTCTACCAAAATAGATCAATTATCAACAAACAAAAAAAAGAATTTTTAATCAAATTGTTGAATTTTAAAATAAAAAGTAAAGTTAGCTGCAACTTTAGTTTTTCGAAAATTCCCTGACTCCTGACCAATTTTAAATTGCCTTCCTGTAGCAAACCTGATTTATGGAAAATTTCTTACCATTTCCTCGAAGAAGGCGGTGTGATTCGGTTTCTCCGAATACCTTTCATACTGGTCTAAATTGTCCTGTAATTTAAGTGTAAGGCTGTCGTAATTTTGTATGATAACTCCTAAAATTTGTTGCTCCGTTGGGGTTGAGAGGCTTTCGCTCGCTAACCAGGCAGAAATCTTTGGTGGAAAATGATTCACTATGTCTCTCATATTTACAAGTGAATTTGTTAACTTCAGTGCGTGTTCTTTGTACTCGTAGGACTCAGTAGTCGAAAACCTGAGGGCTAAAAGCAAAATGAAAATTTAGAAAATCAAACAAATCGACAATCTGAAAGATTCAGTTTTTTGACAGAAACTTAATTCTTCAATCTAAATAAGATTAAATTTTATTCTTACCCATAGCATTTAAATTTGTGAATATTAGTCTCATCCTAATGATCTCGTAAAATAACTCGTCGTAACTACTAGGAGTTGAGAGAAACGTGTCTCCGTAAGTGATGAATAAATTCAAGATATTAACGACCTTTAAAGAAAAAATTCATTGAACTAGATTTCATTTTTGCCTCTGGAATTTAGGAAATTAAATTCAGAATGTATCAAAACTTAAATTCCTCTTTAATGTCCAATATTCAAATTTAACTAAGAAATTCTCGGAAATTACAACAACAACAACAACAAAAAGAATCTAACAAAAAAATTGGGACAACACACTCTTGAATGTCCCCATTGAAATCAAAGAAACCAAAGTAAAAGAAGAGGAAGAAAAAAAGGCAACCTATAAATTCCATTCCTTATTTTTTCCTCTGGTAATTTTTTTTTTTTAATTTTTTCTGAATGTTCTTAAGTTGCGATTTAAAAAAATATGAGAAAAAAAGAAGCAGGATGGCCGCAAAACTTCAATTTAAAAATAACCTGATTTTTCCATGAATAATTTCTCATTTACCCTGACCATTAATAATATGTGAAAACCAAAATTCTAATCTTGCAACATTTTTATATTAAACCTATTATAAATGGAATAAAACAAATTGAAATAAAATATTTTTATTTATTATTTTCAGGGCACCACAGCCTAATGTACTAAAATATGCAAAGCCTTTGTACTCTTTTGAGATAATTTTAAACTTTTGAAGGCTCTTAAAAATTCCTTCTTTTAAAATGCCATGAAGCATTTCATATTCTTTAAATTTCCACTAAATTACTGTATTCAACTGAAACTTCTCTGGGATTTTCCAAAACACCCTAAAATATTTCAAATTCTTTGAAGTCTTTTTAAATCCCTTGAAATGATAAAAATCAATACAAAATTCTTTGGAATCTTTGCCAATTTCCTAAAACATTCAAACCCTTTGTACTCTTTTCAAATCCCGTAAAACGTTGGAATACTCTTGAAAATTCCTTCTTCTAAAATACCCTAAAATATTTGTAATCCTTTGAAATTCCATTACATTGCTCAAATAAATTGAAGATTTCTTGGGATTATTTTAAATACCCTGATATATTTCAAATACTTTATACTATTTTGAAATTCCTCAAAACTTTTTAGAGCTCTTCAAAATTCTTTATTTTGAAATATCGTAAAATATTTGAAATCCTTGGAAATTTTATTAAGTTATTGAATCAACCTAAACTTCCCTCGAAACTTTTGAAATATCCTAAAATATTTCAAAACCTTTGTACCTACTCTTTTGAAATTTCTTAAAAGTTGTTAAGGGTCTTTAAATTTCTTCTTTTTAAATATTCTAAAATATTCTAAATCCTTTGAAATTCCATTAAATTACTGAAATAAATTCAAAATTTTTTGGAATCTTTTAAAATAACCAAAAATATTTCAAAAACTTTGT
This sequence comes from Druon quercuslanigerum, assembly GCA_010014905.2. NCBI lineage: Eukaryota > Metazoa > Arthropoda > Insecta > Hymenoptera > Cynipidae > Druon > Druon quercuslanigerum. The sequence continues at coordinate 21,329 of JAAAKG020000288.1, forward strand.
ACTGTTTTGAAATTTCTCAAAACTTTTTATAGCTCTTGAAAATTCGTTCTTTTGAAACACCATAAAATATTTCAAATATTTTAAATTTCATTAAATTACTGTAATCAACTGAAATTTTTCTCTGATCTTTTATAATATCCTAAAAGATTTCATACAATTTTAAATTCAATGTAATTGCTGAACTCAACTGAAAACTTCTTGGGATCATTTAAAAAACCCTAAAATATTTTAAATCCTTTGTAGTCTGTTGAAATCCCTTAAAACTTTTTGAGGCTCTTGAAAATGCTTTCTTTTAAAATACACTAAAATATCTCAAATCTTTTGAAAGTCTACTAAATTACTTAAACCAATTTAATGTTCCTCGACATCTTTTACAATATCCTAAAACATTTTAAATCCTTAAAAATATTTCTAAATCTTTGTTAATTTGTAGACGTTCTAAAAAATTCCTCGCGATTTTTTAAAATACCCTAAAATTTTTCCATTTACTTGAAACCCTTCAAATTAGTGTTAGTGGAAGCTTCTAATGTGTCCCCTAAGGGTTTACATTTTTTTTCTTTCACCTTCTTCCTATTCCTTAAC
>JAAAKG020000299.1:0-13482 GCA_010014905.2 Druon quercuslanigerum
TTATTATATTTACCCGTTGAATAAAGAAAAACCGCGATGGTGAGCAATAAGATACCAATAACTTTCATATTCTTATTGAGTAGTGTAACTAATGAATGATTCTGACAAACAGTTTTCTTAGAGTGAAGGTGAAGTTTCTAGCATATTTGCACAGCGTCAATCAGCTTTTTTCAAGGAAAGGTGAGAAGATACCGCAGGTGTATAGATATGATGTGCAATGTAGAGAGCGTATAGAATGATTTAAGTAGAGGGCCATCCATAAATTACGAAGCAGCTATGGTGACGGCACACTTTTTGTTAAACGTGAGATTTTTTTTCTAGAATTTAGGAAAAATAAGTATCAGTGTTGAAAATAATTTTCCTGTTTGGGAAAATTGGTAGGAACTGTAAACTTTTATGGCAATACTTACATAAATGTTCGGAAAATTTAAAAACTGTTGATTCCTACATGCTATAGTAAAAAAAAAAAAGTTTTCCCGGTTGGAAAATTCACTGAAAACACTGAAAGTCCCAATAATCCGGGAGCTGAAGGCTTTTTGTTACTTTATGTTTTTCGGTGTGCTGAATTCATTTCTCTCTAGTTTGAGTTATGGCTCAATATTGGTCAAAATTGGTGGTTTTCCGGATTTATCGAGCAAGTAATAAATTTTGCACCAGGTAACCAATTTTTTCTGACCGATTTTTTAATTTTAGGTATTATACGTCATTAGCATTTTTTTCGATAAACTTATTAAAAGTCAGTTAGTTGGTCTTTCTGATTTCATCTTTCCTTCTATACTTACTTTATCATTCTTTGATTAATAAGAAGACAATATATAATCTTAAAGTGAAGTAGATAATTAGGAAGAAGAATATAAGTGTTGCTTTTTTATACACTTGAATATGTAATTGTTTATTTAAAACAATTTATTGGGTCACTACTTTTATTAATTGTATAGAATACTTCTAAGAAAAAAAGAAGCCGCGTTAATGATAAAGAATAAATCTATAATTATAATTATTTTCTACATCGAATGAAACTCTTAACAGAAACTAAGCTCTTACGGATGTACAATGAACAACTAAATATTCAACTAATAATGAAAGTCAATGTTAACTGCAAAATCGATTTCCGAATATTCTTTAAAGCTCATTGTTGGATGCTTTAGAGCAAAAATTAACTCCTGAATCGATGTAACCAATGCGAATACTCTTGATGCATAGAGGACGAGACATTCCTCATTATTGGAAATGCTTTCGGATCTACTTTGCAGATAATTTTATTTTAAGCAAAATCCAATAGGACCCGTACCTGCACCATTTTAATCTGGCGGCATGTCTGAGAGCAACCCATCGAACTCCACCAATCCCAGGGCAGCGCAGCGAAAGGGGCCAATCAGCGGAAGCCTGTAGGAACTCGTTCAGCAGCTTCAACAGCCATGTGTGTGGACTAAATAGGCGCGGTCGTTTGCCTTCCTTATCTAGAATCTATTTTTCAGTAAAATCTTCAAACGAAGTTCAGTGATTAATCAAAGCTGAGGTAAGATCAACCTTTTCTATGTACTTGACTTTTTATTCCTCTTTATTAAACATTTGGAAGTACCGTTTAAAAAAAGGAAAACCTAAAAAATAGAAATTGTGTAACACGATTGCATTGGAACGATTAAAAAGAAGTATGTTCAAAAAAATAAATTTCCTAAAAACAAGTCGAATTTCATAACATTATTGCACAAAAGAAGTTAAAATGAGACAAGTATGTTTTTAAACAACATTGTAATCGGCTCATTAAAGAAAGTTATATGACAATTGAAAAGAGTGGGATACAAAAAAAATACGATATCCAAATCATCTCGCTCCCTTATCTACTATATTATTTACTCGCCTTTTTATTTTACCAGGTTTTAACGTGTTACAAGACCTTCTAGCTTGCTTATATCTGCTTATCTTCAATATATGTCAGAAACATTTGTTTATATTTTCAATTGTTCAAACATCAATACAAAAACATTGAAAAATTAAATGAAAAAACATTTTTCATTAACAAGTTCACTCAATTATAATGCTTCATGCGTGAGAAAGGCTACAAGCCCACTACGCGCAAGCGTACTTCGCATTCAAGGCAGCGCGCACTTGCTCCCGCCTGACTGAATAGGATGGGGGCATAGGGGAAAAAATTCTGCTCAGCCATTAGGAGTCGGGACACTCGTATCTGTGGAGAGTTCATATCTTTGGAGCACGTATCTTTGGAGTTCCAGTATATGATGGAATTAAAATCAAGAAAGCGTAAATTTCTGTCTGTAATAAAGAACATATTTCTTTTTTGTTTTATCCCTAAATCCAATAAAAGATGAAAACTCTTTTTCCGAAAATGTTGTCAATCACACTGGACAAAAACTAAATTTAATTTTACTGAATATATTCTCCGTTTATAAAAAAGTTTTTTAGTTCATCCAGAACTGTATGTCTCCCTCAAATTGAAAAAATCAGGCAACACATCTTCGTAGACAAGACATAATAAAATATTTTGCCAAATTTTAAAAATAAATTTTATCCAGTGTCATATTTATCAAAACCGCCTATGGATTTGTGTATATTTTCATTGAAGAGAATTTTCTTATTTGTTATTTCACAGTTAATATAAAACATTTATGTAATTATTTTTTCTAATATCTTCGGATAACTTGAAGAATATTTTGATAATTATCAATGTGAACATTCCTAAATAATAATTATTTTGATTTCACAAAATATTTTCTGCTTCCCTTAAAATTCCAAATAAGTACGTTCTCTAGTTCTGCATTGCCACCCTTATTAATTTTTATAATTCTTAATTTAATCTTCCATATTTATGAGAGCCAAAATTTAAAAGCTGTAATAGTTTCGAAGCAAACTTCAATTATTTTAATTTTAATTATTTAAATGTTCAAACCTATTTCGGGAACCTTCCACTCCAATACGAGTATTAGTAGCGAATTTGATCATTTGCTTATTTCAACAAGGGATTTTAAGATGCTGTTAAAATATGATAGTAAAAGCATGCTGTCCTCAATGTAGGCCTAATGCTTCAAATCAGAATATCAATTAACAAAGATATGGATGTAGCATTAAAAATATTACTGCGAATTATTTAAGGTTGTTAGGTAATTTATGGCTAGCCGCTCATTTTACACATTTTATAGGCTCTATGTACAAAGAAAAAGACTAAGGATTCAATTGTGTTTCATATTATGTTCTTAAAAACTCATTTTACACTTCAGTTATATTAACTCTCATTATAAAAGGCAAAACTGAAAAAAAATTGAATTTCTTTCTATATTCGTGTTCCTCGATATAAGCTAATTATGGTTTAACCTTGTTTCAGTATTTCTTTTCTTGAAGAAGGCATATTTGTGATGCATACATATGTTGGAAAAATTACCTTCTTTATAAAAAAGAGTGCGTAGAATCCTCATTCGTTACAAAATTCAGAAACTTTATCAGAAGGAAATTGACATTATTTCGAGAATATGAAGATTATTGGTATTCTACTATTCATTGCGGCGATTTTCTTCAATCTAATTGGTAAATATATTATTATATTATAATTTAAATATCTAGTAGTACTCCTATCTGAAAGAAAATAGGGTTTAATCAAAACTTCATCTAAAAAAAGAATAACGTTATAAGTCAACAAGAAACTTTTGACACTCTTAACAAGAATATATATTAAAGGCATATTTAACATTCCTTTCTGGTCGGTTTAACCAGGATTGTTTCAGTGTAAATTTTTTCTATTTAATTCAAAATCTAGGGACTTCAATTTTTTATTTTCTCTCATATAATGTTATACAAACTTCTTTTACCTAAAACTCTTATCTGGAATGAATGATTTGCCATCCTTCCCCACTAAGATACATACATTTGTAACTGATCCTTGTGTTGGTTATCTTTTGTTTTGTTTTAAGCACGGAAATGATAAAATACCTTACAAAAATGATGATGACATATTTGTACGAGTTTCTCTATTTTGTCATTCGAGCTGATATTTAATGTTATTACTATATGCGCATGCCTATTTCTTTTTACAGAATTAAGTTCACAAGGCTTGTGGAAAAAGAAAAAAGGAATACATGATGGAGATCAAATTTATCGATTTAGAGACGTTTGCGGATTCCGTTTCGATATATTTATCAAACTAAAAGGAAACCATACAGGTGGAGTAATGGATGGTATTCTTCATGCAGCAGTCAGCCCTGAGGACAATTTGATGCATAAAATATATGATTGTAAGCGAACGCCAATTACAATAAAAGTGTTGAGCGGACGTCGTAAGGAACTAACTTCAGATCAAATTGCCAACTTTCCTTTCAATTATCCAGCTGATGCGAGGTTTTCTTTTCCAGTTATCTTCGAGTGAGAGCACAACTAATAATGATATCATATAAAAATTAAAATTCTCTACTCGTACAGAAATTTTATTACAACATAATGCGTAAACATAAAACACGACAGGACATAACCCTCGTTCTATTTCCACTTAGTATGAATAGATGGTAATAGGAAGCTTCGGATACAGATATCTGGAAGTTGGGAAAATCTAAAAAAACAAATTAATTTAAGTTGAGCAAGTTTGTTTCTAAAAAAAAGATTTTCTTCTAAAGCTGCAATGTAAGAAAAAGATTTGGTAAATTTCGCATACATGTATTGAAAGTAATTAATCACTATACATATTGAAACTTTTTCATACTTGTGTTCCACGTTTGTGTATGGTAAAAATGCCAATTGTCCAATAAATTGGTTGTAGTTTTCCCATACTACATTTTCAATTATAATGAAGATATTAGAGCGATTCAAACTCCAAACTATAATGAAAAGGCTCTATAATTTGTAATATTATCTTTTATGATTTAAACATTACTACGTATTACGCGTCTCTCAAATAAATGTTTGATTAGACCTATTCTTTGTTCAAAGGGTCTGTGCCAGTTATAATTCAAATATTGACTGGAAAAAGCTGGTTTTGATACTAGCTAGAAAGAATTTATCCATTATTGTTTTTTCAAATTAAAAACAGAGTCTGAAATTTATGCTTAACTTGTTTTAATTTTTGTCTGAAATGAAGTCGGTAACCCGTTTCGAATGCGGCAATTAGAAAGTCTTCACAATTGAATTTCGGCGTCCTTTGTTCAAATAGAAAGAACACCTTTTTGAATTGGACAATGAAAAAGTTGTCCGAGTAGGAAAATACAAATCTTGTCGCTATCTTCGGGATGCTTAATAACGTCTTATTTCATCATAGTTATGGTCTTTCCTATTTCTTGACATTCGTGAATGTCTGACCACAAATCGCAGAAAACGATTTCGCGCTCTTTCTAGTCTAATTTTATGGAATAAAAACCTAAAAACGTCATAAATAATGAGTTTTACATTTGTGGCTTTTCAGTAGTCAAAGTGGCTCAATGGTGAATTTAACATTTTTTTAATTTCTAAACTCGAAAATATTAAAATTTCAGCAATTTTAATTTAAATCGTAGGAATGAAAAAAGAAGTCATATCATAGAATGTCAAGCATCATTTAAAGTGAAATTAGATATCAAATCATTTTAAATTATAGGCACTCAAAATTAAATTATTAAAAAAGTTCCAGACGAATAATTTCAAATAGGACTGACACAAAATTAAACGATTCTGATCTTCCTTCAAAAGCAGACAGTTTTTACATTGAACTGCTTAATTCAAAGTTTATAATTGTACTAACCTATAATACTTTTTAACTGTGGATGTCTTATTTAAGTTTTCAAACAAAAAATTTTTTAGAAATTTGAAATCTTTCAATTTCAATCACAAAAGTGACACGTGATATTAAAATTATAGCGTTCAGAAATCAAAACGCGACAGACTGAACTTTTAATGAACAACAAGTAAAGAAATCCTTTAACTTTTCTTTCAACTCTAAATAGTTTAAATTAATTATTAATAATAACATAATAATTTATTAAAATAAGTAAACCTATATAAGATGCAAGAGAATTTTACTGGTTTTAATTCTCTGCATTCTGGATTGGATTTACTCTCGATTCCCTGACAATGCCCGTTCCATGATATCCTTTCGGCTAATTGAATTTCATTATTCTTTTTTGCGACGCAAATCCTACATGAATTTGAATAATCAGTCTTTCTGTTTCAACCAAATAACTGTTTAGTTTTATTCTTTAGGACCTGATTTTTTTTTACTTTCCAATGCAATCATCACTCCAGGAACAAAGCATTCTCCAACCTTTACCATGCCTCTTCGACCTCAACAAACCACTTTATTCCTCTCATTATAGTAGACGGACGGTATTTGGTAATCTCCTCGAAAAAAATTTAGTAACTGATTATTTTGACGAGCCAAATTTATTTCCTATGAACTACTAAATTTTACGAAGTTGTAAGTCGACTAATAATAATTTACCAAGAAATAAAAACTTAGTTATGTTTTCCTGAATCCCGCAAATTGTTTTGTAGTTCAAAACTATTACCTACAATAAGAATGATTTCATAGAATCCATGCAGGTTATCTTATGTCACAGGATTAGTAACCTTATGCCTAGTGCGATTAAAAAATGATAGAAATTCACAATTTTTATTTCTGTAAATACAGTATATTAATAAAGAATACACAAATTGAATATTTTCAGACAGAAAAAAATTAATTTTTTTCACTTAAATTAAACTGCCGCCCAAATCGAATAAGGGTACATTAAATTATTTCTTTAGGAATAGGCAGGTAAAAAGCTGTGACTTTTTTTAGTTTTCTAAATAAAGCCAAAAAACTGACTTTTGGAAAAATCGATTTTTTCACGTCAAGCCGTGCTCAGCCAGTGAATTTTCGAAATGTTTTATAAGATGTTCCAGAAAAGCGTTTGGGAATTTCCTTTAACTGATAGAAGAAGAGATAGTCGAAAATGAATTGAAATTTTTTTCTCTGTAGAATGAAAGATCCACAATGCAATTTGGAAAAATTATTCGCCGCTTCATAGGCTACGCGTATTAACGCCCTCAATATGAAGCTTGTTCGAACCAAGAAGACCCAGGCGCCTAAAAAGGGAAGAATCTCAGCCACTTGCATGTACAGAAGAGGACATGCAAGTGTTAACAGCGGGGTCCTCGTGTAGGTTATTAATTACACTAATACAGCAATAATTTTGAAAGATTCAATTAAAAATTTTAATTTTTGAGTCTATTGTTTTATAATTATTTATTTTAAATTGAAATTTTCATATAGAACTCCAGAAAATAGTTAGAATCAAATACTAAGACCAAATAGTTAAGGGTGTGGCACCATGGGCCTTACAGCTCAAACGGTAAATCGTTGTGATCGACATAAAGTTTCTAAAACAAGGAATATTTAAATCTATATAGTTTTAAAAATTAAGTATTTTCCATCTAAAAGTGTGTATTTAAACGACTTTTGTAAAAAGAATGCACGGAGAAAATAGATATTGAAAAGAATATATTAAAAACTATGATATTTAACCATAATATATAGATATTACGGCACAATATCTAATATCTTATATTCCATATACTAGATATTAAAGGGCAATATCAGTTTATCTTAGAAGTATAAAATGTGTGATATTAACAGTTAATATTTAAGATATTAAAAAAGCGAAATTTTATTGAAGCAATGTCATTGGTGCGTGATATGTTATGGTGCGTTGAAAGTTTTGATGGAAAATGGATCATGTGTTTTTTGATAAATCATAATTTTCTCAAGAAAATTAGAGCTCAGTTACAGGCATGTTTTATATTAGCCTTGAACAGCGTGGTATCCGTTCGAAACGAAATTTGAATAATTGTGAAAAAATGCGAATGCTTGAGGATTCGGATATCAAAAACAGAGGACTAAGACATAAACTGCTTCTGGATTTTATAAAAAATGGAATGTCTTACAGGTAATTTTTGCAGAATTAACAAAAATTTTTTGAATATCTTACATACGGCAATTTAAATTTTATATATTTTTTTTTTTGAAAATCTTGTTTTTAACATCTATGGATGCGTTGCTTCAATATCTAGATTTCTGTCCCGTAGTTAAACCGCTAAGATGTTAAATAACAATATCTAGATAGTCGGTGCTAATATCTATTTTTCTCCGGGTAGAGATGTTAGATCCTAAGAAACTATTTTAAGTTTTACTTTAGGTTTAATAGGAGTGAAGTTAAGCAGTTTAAAATACTATTTTAAATACTTTTGACGATGTCGCCGGAAGGTTACTTGCTAGATTTTTCCACCCTCTGATAATTTGTTCGAAAAATACTAAGGGTTTATTTTTTAACGATTTTGAGATTTTTATATTATAGATGCTAAAATCTACTAATATGAATTGATAATTCACTATAAGAACAGCATAAACTCTATTGCATTAATATTTAATAATCGTAAGTAAACGTGCACAGTTGTACTTCCGATCCTCGGCGTGCACAGTTGGGTGAAATTTTGCATTTAAGTTATGATAGAAAGTTGTAACAGGGAACTCAAGATATTTGGATTAAAATGTATTTTATAAGAATGTTTATTATAACAATTAATAAGACCCTGTATATGCTAAATTAATAATTATGGAAGAAAAATAAATACCTGTAAATGATAATGGCATTTGTTTTAATTGTTTCAAAGTGATAAACCAATTTTTGTATATAGTTGATACATGCATTTTTGTCTCCTAAAAAAGAAGAGAAAATAATTTTCCTCCTAGAAGAATAATAAAAAAGGGGAAAGAAAAATGAGAAAGAAACTAACCAAATCCCCTTCATTCTCTTTTTTCTTTCGTTTGTCTTTTTAATTTTTGTTATTATAGAACATACTTTCTATCCACGCTCCAGCTATTGACACGTGTAGTCGTCCAGTTATTTTTGAGTAACGACAAAACTAACCATATTGTCGGTTAAAAAATTAGAACTATCTACTCGAATACAACTTTTATTCCAACTTAATGCCAAAACATAAAAGAGGACGGGGCATAACCCTCTTTCCATTTCCTCTTCAGTTTGAATAGATTCGGCCTAATAATTTGTTTCTAAATCATCCAGTTTCGTACCGAGGATCACTATTCATTGCAAGATCAAGATTTTGTTAATTTAGTTTATAATTGACTTTGTGCCCTTGTTACACGCTATTTTTTTGTTAAGAATTTCGGATAGAAACGGAAAGCTTCTGATTCAGACTTCTGGAAGTTAAGAAAATCCAATTTCCGCTGCTGCGTTTTTATTCGCTTTTAGGATAATTTCAAAGTGCTGCAGTTTCAAGTTCTATCGTTGAAAGTTCTCCTGCTTAAATTTCGACAATTTAAAGAGCTGCAGTTTGAAGTGCAACAACTTATAGTACTATAGTAGAAACGCTTCATGGGTTCCGTTAAGCGTTTCCAGCATGCACTGACTTAGTTTCTACTTCATTTTGTCTGTAATTTTGAACAAGATCCTAATTAGGTTCTATTTTTATTTTAAAACAGAAATCTACAAATTGTGCATTAGATCTCTTGTGCTGTTGGAATCTATTTAAATACTTCGACTAAGATTGTTTTCTACTTGCATTTCGAAACTCAATCTCAACGGGTTTCTGTTTGGGTTTCCAAATAGAGTTGCACCAATAACACAATGAGTCCGTATGCAGTTATTTTCATATCTTTTTTATGTTCTGATACTGAATGCTACTTGGATTCTCAAACACAATCTTAATTTCTTTCTGTTTGGATTCTCACATTTAATCTTAAGAGAGTGCATCAAAACCAGTTGTTGCTAGAATCTGTTTGGATGATCCAATACCGGAATCAGTTTGAATTTTCAAACATTTTTTTTTACATTCTATGATATTTTCCATTTTTATTATAACCTGCAGCACAAAGGAATAAAGGAATAATTATTTCGAACATGCTATTAGCAATGAAAACCTTAAAGTACTTTTTTTAATTTCATAAGAGAAACCATAATCGTCTGCTTTAAATGAGATCAAATCGAAAGTGTTTTATAAGTTATGACAGGGTTCTTCAAAGGTATCTCTTCAAATCTAACTTTTGGAGAAACCTTTTAAAATGATAGAACGCATGTTTGATTAAATATGATCAATATTAACTTCTGAAGATTTTCAATGTAGCCTCTTTCTCTTTTTATTATGAAATGGACATTTAGTCTCTAGAGTATAGATAGAGGTGATCTAATTTATAGCAAACTTCTTGAATGTTATTTTTAGGTAATCAACATCATCTCGGAATAATAATAATCAATTTGAAGGTCTTTGCTAAAATCGAATGCAGGCAAAAAAGGTATAACAATATGTAATGTAATAAATCTTCTCTATGGAATCAGCAAGAATTTAATTCAAATTATTCTAAGAAAATCTTTCCTCGATGTCGTTAGCTTTATGTGCGGATTTCTTTCAAGAATGAAGGTTGTCTACATATATTACAAATTCATTTTACAAAATTTTACAAACAAGATACGTTCAATCCTCCTTAAAGTGGGATAAAGAAATTAAAGCAATACTAATTATTTCAGAAGTATTTCACGTATGAATATTTATTGTGTACTTTTGTATTCTTCATACTATGTTATCCAATAAAAAATAAAATATTATCTATGTCCCTTATACTCAATAAAAATATATTTTCAAAATTTAAGTTTTTGAAAGCCGTACATAATTTTTTGTAACTGCGATCCATCAAAGATTAATGCTTTATACATCTTTTTCTACTTTTGCATCCACTCATGTCTTTTGCTGGTTGGAACTCTGAAATAACGAATAATACGCATCATTATCTTGGATGATTATACTAAAAAGTGAAGAAATTTTCTTTACTATATCACAGAAAAAATTAAAGGCGAAATGTGTTTCAGGTGGGGGTTCTGGGGGTAATCCTGACATGCAAGAGATTAACCCCAGAAGTTTTTTCTGGAACGCTTCTTAGCTTTTGTTTTTTCTCTAATCTTATGACTATAATTTCCTAAATTTTTAATTATTTAAAATATTATTTCTCGAATGAGTGCGACCTTCAACTCTGTATACTCTGAAAAGACGTAAGCACATGAAAAAATTATTTATGAAACGATTTTCTGTTTACCAAAGATTTTATCTTATCTTTTCCTCGTACATAGGCAGAGACAATTTCCCGTTTAAAAATCGCTATTAACAGCATTTTAGAATTATTATAAATGGATGATAATATTTTTTTCTACAACTTACTCTTGGTCACTGCACAATTTTCATTGCAAGCATATATGCAACCAGCAGTACTGCAGTAATCCTTGTTTTTTGATTTCTGAAAGCATATATTTTCTCAAATTAATTCACATGTTTCTTAGCAGAATAAATTTTTTAAAGCAGAAAAGAGATAAAGAAATGCTTCAATACCTTGCACCGTCTTGCACAAGCATAATGGCTAGAATGGTCATCCTTATCACCATAATCGTCAGGAAGGACACAAGTGTTATATAAAAAAAATGAGATTTATATTAGAATCAATACTGTAGACGTGCATTATTTTATAACTTTATTATTTATTATTATTTATTCAACATTATATTTAATCTCACCCGACTTCCAGCGAATACTCCCAAGAAACAGGTCATCAAAGCAGCCATTGCTTTAAAAACAAAATACGTATCCATTAATATTATTTACTGCTATTAATTTTTTGACAAATATCAGATATTTTAAAAGTAAAGAGATATTTATTCAAGTCTGGACTAAAGTGTAATAAAATAATGTATTAGTTGTACATTTAATAAATATAACTTACCTAATAAAATTGCGAAGAATACCTTTCCCCTCATGTTTAAATATTGAGAAACTTCAGTAGAATGTTTCTGAATCGAAATATTAACACAATGTGAACTGTCACTGAAATTAGCATATATATATAACCTGAAAAATAGATACGTGTCGAGCGAGGTGTTGTGAAAGGTGCCATTATCAGGTTCCAAGGTATTATTCCAAGTCTTTATAGTTTCGAAACAAAATTTAGTACACGAAAAGCTGCTAAGCTTTATAACATCGAGCACTAAATAACAGAAAAATAATTGTGACATTAAAAACATTTTTTTAATTTGAAGACAGATTCCTATTGCAAACCCAAAATAAGAAATAAAAAATTTAGATTTTTGATATTTTTTATACGAAAAAATTTATTAGCTGTATCATGGTGAAGACCTAATTAAACTTATGAATCGTCAAAATTAGGCGTACCAGTCCAACTAGTAAAAACATAAATGATCTTATCTTTGCTTTTAAACGACAGGCTTCTCCTCGCTCATTGTGCCACAATGTATAAAGCGAAGATTTTTTATTTAACAGGTGGTATTATTCCTTCTCAAGTTTATAAAAATGATCTGCCAAAACACATGCTTGGAAAATGAAAGATGCTCTGTGTGGCATCTGTTCACTAGGGGTAATCAACATTATATTTGGTAGTATTAATTGCGTTACCTAAATCTAAGGATAAAAAATTTATTTAAAAAAAGTGATCTTCAAAAAAAAAACAACTTATGGATCGGTACCATCAATATTAGATTTAAAATAATAATAAGTAATTCTCCAACAGAGAATTGGTAATATCTATAAATAATGAAGAAGGATTACATCATGGCAAGCGTTTAAAGAGATTCTTGACATCTATGATACATTTATTTATTGATTCTTTTTTCAAAATATTATCGTTACTACTTCACCAATAATTACAGTATGAAAATATGGAAATGAATAGGAAAGTAAAAATTCTAGCTAAAAAAAGCATGATCAAAATCAAAGCTGAAAAAGAGAAGGAAATGGAAATGCTTGTTTAAAGTCAAGCAAATGTTTTATAGGCTCAAAAATCTATTTTCCCACATCAAATTCTTGAATGTTCTAAGAAAAAAAATATCCCACCGTTCCAAATAAGTATTTACATTATCATCAGAAAAGAACAGAATTTCTTAATGTCTGCACAGACTAGATGGAACTATTAGTTTAAAAAAATACAATTAAATTTTATATCAAAAAGGATCTTGTTTCTCTCCGCTGGAAATCAAACCGCAGAACAACTACTGATTGCCGGTCGGGCGCTTCTCCATTAAGCTACTAGAGAGATTAAAAGAAAAATCCTTTTTCAGAAATACAGGCATTCTTATAGCAAGTGTTACAAGTCAAATTTTTCAAGGAATATGGTATTATCGTCAGAGAATAGCAGAATTTCTGAACGTCTTTACAGACTAGATGGAACTATGAATTTAAAAAAATTTGAAAAGACCTTCTTTCGGTCCGTTTGCAATCCAACCGTAAAACTTCTAATTGACGGTCGGTTGCTCTCCCATTAAGTTACTGGAGAGATCAATAGAAAAATCCTATTTGAGAAATACACGTATTCTTATGCCGGGTGTTAAAACTCAAATTTTTCAAGCGATCTGTATTCTTATCAGAGAATAACAGAATTTCTTAAGGTCTTTACAGACAAGATGGAACTATTAGTTTAAAAAAATACAATTACATTTTGTATAAAAAAGGATCTTC
>JAAAKG020000310.1:0-21907 GCA_010014905.2 Druon quercuslanigerum
CCAACGCACTGTTGGTTGTTGTTCACACATTGCGGCAGTTGTTTATTATTTATCACATGCTAGGTATTTGTCCAAAAATTTTAAACCTGCAGAAATACTCAGTGATGTGTTCAAGGAGAGAAACTATATTCCAGTGATTGATAGTGACAGCGATAATTATTAAAGGAATAAGCAACTCTTACTGGTGAGAGGCAAGGGGACTCACCTTAATTAAGCACCCCAACTCGTGAGAGGCATGGGGACTCACCTTAATTAAGCACCCTAAATGGTGAGAGGCAAGGGGACTTACCGAAATTAAGCACTCCAAATAGTGAGAGGCACGTGGACTCACCTATATTAAGAACCCCAAATGGTGAGAGGAAAGGGGACTCACCGTGATTAAGCACCCCAAATGGAGTTCAAAAACATACTGCAACCTCCTCTTGGTGGGCTCCGGAAACTAATTTTTATAGGCTAACTGCAGATGAATATGATTAAAATATTTAATGCAATATCAAAACCAGTAGATACAATTTATATCGATTTTTGATGTTCCAGGCCTCGGGGTCATTTTATCCGCTATACGCATTACAGGCACGGCACACTGCGCCAAAATTTGCTTTTTTAAGCCATGAAATACCCTCACGAAAAATTTGGGTAAAATATATATTGAAGTAGATAATGAGATCTTTTTTTAAAGAAAAAACTAGTGGTGGAACTCTAAAACATAACCTCAAAAAAAAAGTTGAAAATTTTAAAAAAATTTGTTTGCCCCTATATTTTGTTGTAAAAATTAATTAATGTTTTTTCTAATTAGTCTTACATGTGACTATAACATATATTTCGATCATCAAAATCGGTTGGGTAGTTTTCGAGAAAAATGACTTTTTTGATTTTACTTTCCTTGTCCATAACTCCCCTAAAAATAAAATTTTTAAGTTATCCTTTGTAGGAATTTGAACTTTAAAGTTTACAATTTTAATTGTTTCTAAAGGAAGCTGTAGTTGATCTTATATTGACTTTTTATTAATGACACTTAACAAATTTTAAAAAAACAGTGCCCAGCATCCATTTTAATTTTGCAAATTTAAATAGCAATTATACAATTTAATAAACTGTTTAGACTTTCACGAAAGTCATAACACTTATGAAACTGAGAAATTTCTGTGTTTATTGTATCCATAATTTTCGGTTAGTAAGAATGTAAAGTTTATGACTAGATTTTAAAATTGATTTCGATTATAATGTAATTATGCTCATTCCGTGGTAATTATACATTTTTGTATTCAAATGATTATCTCGTCTGCTTCAAAAGTAATTTCACTCATAAGAGCATCTTAATTTTATAAATTCACAGAACAGATATTTTTGTTATTTGCTAATCAGAATTAAATAAATTTTAGCTTTAAAGCAAAAGCCAGAAAAAACTTTCAGGTATCATCATAGAATGTACCTAGGGAAAATTAAATTCTGAAAAAAGGCTTATGTCCTTAATTACAACTTTAAGTTTTTTCTAAAAATAATTTGGGTGCTATGAATTTCCAGTAGTCTAATAATCTTATGAGATATTGTGCCTCATAATAGGATTCATATATAACTTCTCTTTTTATAATAATAAACTCACCATTCTTCTCTGTATCAACGTGAACTCTTTTCCTAGCTACCAATTCTCTTAATCTCCTATTAATATATTAATAGGAGATTGAGAGAATTTGTACACATATATGTATAATATGTTTTAATGAAAAAAAATGTTAATGGAAGAGTATAATATTCCTGATTTTAGCTGAAAGTATATTTTGTTGGAATTCCCTCAGAGAAATTGATACTTGCGGAAAGCCTAAACAAGATTCTAAATTCATTATAGATATATTAAATATTATTATATTCACCAATAGAATTAAGGATGGCAATCAAGGTATAGACTCGAGCATAAACGATCCACATATTTTGTAACTAAGGGAAAACTGTATAATTTTTTTGCAGAATAATTTTCTAACAAGTGCATCAAAGAATATTCTGCTGGTTTGATAATGTTTACATGTGTTATCTGAATCGGTATCTTGATTGAAACTCGTCCTCCTAAGATACTGATAATTTATAAATCAGTCCTTAGGAATATATTTGATGACATCTTTATATTTCTAACAGATTAATTTTATTGCAAATTAAAGCTAAATAAATTCTTAAGAGAACCCTCAAGGCTGATATGCAAATTTGGAAAAAATTGTAAAATTCAGAAGATATTGTTCCTACAATAAGACGAATAATTTAAAAATTTGATATTAGGCTTCATTCAATATAATTATTCGTTAAACATAACCTAATAGTTTATTATAAATTAATGAATTGTTATTACTCAATTGTTAATAAAAAGCGTTATTGACAATTGATTGAATCTCGTTTAAAGTAAAATAAATAAATATGGAGACAAAACTGAATATGTTGCTCATTTTTATAAACAAATTTTACACACAAATGCTTTGTTTGATTTAGAAGTGAGGTTGGCAAAAAGAATGCGGCAATTTCATGACAATTTTCTAATGGTTATAAACAAATATTATAAAGAAATGCACAGTTTGCGGAATTTTGCAGATTTACTGTTACTTTTTTTAAAAGTACTTTGCTGGTCTTTCTAGTGATACTTGTGTAAGATATACTGTCATTTAATGGCAAATATTATTGCTATATACAAATTTTATAAAAAAAAGCACAGTTTGAGTTATTTTTTAATGTTTGAGTGAATTTTTTTAAATTGCTTTATAAGGCTTGCCAATATTACGTTAGTACAATTTGTAACAGCAGTTACAATAGTACAATAGTTACAATAGCACTGTGCATTTGGTCTTCATATGTTTTTAGTGGATTTGAACAAGATTTACAAATCATCTTGATAAAATTTTTCAATTGGACATAAATTATCGAGCGCAAAATGCGATTTTCGTAAGGAGAATGTGAATCGACAAAGCCATACGTGCTTTGAAAACCATATTGTTTTTTAACTTTAGTGTTCTTTGATTGTAATTTGATAATGTTTAAAATTCAAACAAAAAAAGGAAGGAGGCGTGGTTGGTTACATTTTCATTTTTTCCTCTTTCTTATTTTTGTCCGAAATTTTATTTTTTTATTTCTTGACATGGTAATAGAAGTGTTTTTTGTTTGTTCGTGGTGGTCCACATTTGTTGGTTAGATTCTTGTTATTTTTCTGTAGTTCGCATCAATTCTATAAAATTATTATATCATTGAGACGAACGGAATCGCTTTTCTAACATCTTGTTAGTGAATGGATTTTGGTGATAAATTTGTCGTTTCTTGTCCAAAATTCAGGTGCTTGGTTTAAAATTAACTTTTATGTTTGGAAATTCATTTTTTATTAACCCATTCAAGACCATACGGACGACTTTTTGTGCCTTTTTTAACCGATATTTTAAATATAAATCGGACGTCCGAATTTTACAATTACATTGTAAATTTTCACCTCCAAACCTTCGTTGGATTTTATGCTAGTCTGAAAAATTGCACCCGATCCCAGCGAAATCGCGGTAAAATTTCAGCCACAACCACTTCTCACTACCATGAGATAGGTGGTTCCAGTCTGTAACGGAATCAACACGATGATCCTGCAAAAGTCTCATGCACCCTGAGGACACGGAGCGACCCAAGGACGACCGCCTTCTGCATTTTCTTCGCAAGTATTTATCATATTGTTCACATGCAGCGATGCTTTTCAGGATATTAACCAGTGAAAACTTGAAACTTCCGTCAACAATCGTCGCAACTCCCTTACAAGGTCTCTATACCTCTCTCTCTTTTCATTTTCCTTGGCTATGATGTTTTTGTCAGCAGGTGCCGAAAATTCGATAACGAACATGGTTCGCTTCTCGAAATCAAGGAGAACTATGTCCGGCCTTAAGTGTGTAACAGAAACAATTGTCAAAAATACAAAGTTTCCATATACTCGCATTATCTGTAGTCTGTCATGAGACGACGTCAGAACTTCTTCTAAAAACTCCATATTTCACAAAGACACTGCACTTTTTAGGTTAAAGGACGACTAAGTAGCCCTAACCGACCAATCTTGAGCTGTAAAATTTAACGGTGGTTAACGAGAATTAACCGGCCGTTATAAAGTGGTGGATCACGTAACTAGCTTTAACGGAAGATTCGCTTTTTTAACCGCGGTTGGTGTAATCAGGACTAAGCTTCATGCGAAAGCAATTGAATTTTTAACTATGAACTTTTTACGAAAAAAGATTAATATGGAAACTCAAAAGATGAATTGTCCACAAAACAGTTGAATTTTCAAACAAAAAAGTCATTAGATGAAAATAGTGCAAATAAAAAAATATCGAATTTTCAACAAAGTACTGGTATGATAAAATATATATTTCGGGATTCATTCGTGCAAAAAAAATTGGCCAATCAAGTCTTAATGAAGTCTTGATTGGCCAATCAGGTGCGTTCTGTCTCCATAGTGGGGCGCTCTGGCCAATCACCGGCATCGTAGAGAATAAACATAAAAACAACATAAACTGATGCCTCATTTTGAGGTCAGCTCTGAAGAAGTGAACAGCAATGTTCACGAAACGTCGGCAAAATTCGTAGTTTTGTACACGATTGAAAGCCAAAATATCTCTATTATCATAATGAATCATAGTGAAATTATTATATTTGTTATTAAAGAACTCTACGGGAAGGGTTTTCTTACTTAAACGATCACCTTTAGTAAGCTCAGGACTTCTCAAGGTGAGCTACTAACATGTTTAGCTTTTTTAAAACGGTACAGGGACAACAAAATCGTCCCAAACTTCTTACAATTGAAAAATAATTTGGGAACATCAAAATCCTAATCAATTTTGCATAAAACAAGTTTGCTTCCCTTAAAAGAAATAATACAATACACCTCCAAAAAACTATTGAAACTTCATCTTTTCCTATAAAGTAATGTCACATTTTATATTTGGTCTACATTAGACCACATATCATTTGATCAATCCCAACGGATTAAAGATCTTCAAACACAAAAACAAAAAATAAAATTTGACAAATTACTTTCAGTAAGGCAATCACCACTAACTAACATAGTAGAAAACACCTCTGACAGTCCTCTTAGCAATTAAATGATTTCAGTTTTATCTGAAGGACACAATTTTGCAGTAGTTCCCCCCAAAATCCCAAAAGAAGAAATAATCAGTAATTTGGAATCCACAATCTACCCTTTCACCTGAAAAAGCGAGTCGCATACGACGTAGGGTGGCCAACGTTTTACACCAAGCTTAAATGCCCTCCTCAAACTTAAAAGAACAGGAAAAAATCGCAATTAAAAAACTCAATCGGAAAAGAGATTATATAATAACTCCCCAGATAAAGGCAACACAATACTAATAATGAATCAAGAAAATAATAACAAAATAATGGACTATCTAACTGACGATCTATACAAAGAAATATTAAACATTTTTCAAACGAGAAGTATTTTATAAAAAAATAGTCTATTTTTTTAACTCCAAAATACTTATTTTTAATAAAGAAGTTGAATTTTGGAAGACCTTTCAAAATCAAATGACAAAGCATCGACAACTGTAATTTGGAGATTGTGAATTTTCTTTCGTTAAAGCTTCTTCGGCTTTAATAAACGCAAAATAATATACAAATTTTATTTTAAAGGATTACTTTAATATTTGAATAATGAAGAGAAGTGCGCATTTCACACAATAAATTAGACATACAGGCAGAAAAATTCGTAAAAACTTGTTTTCTGTGTTCTGAGGATTTCAAAACGTAGATGTTTGAAAAAAATTTCAATTTATATATTCAACTTAAACTTTTCTTCAAAGCAATAAGTGTTCTTAATTTTATTGACAAATTTTGAAAATGTTAAAACTTCTAGTTTAAAATCATTTCATCGGTAAGGTTTATATTTAAAAAATCTTCATATAAAATAGACACCAACTGTTTTTAGTGCATAGATAATTTAGAATTATAAACGTCTATCTATAGACGTTTAGAATGCAACACTTTCTAAATTCTAAGTCGTTGTGTAAGTTTTCTAAATATAAACAATATTTGATAGAGAATTTAAAAAAAATGAATAATTAGAATGTAACAATATTCGAATAACAATGTATCTTTAAAATAAACGCTCATAGAATAGGCCTGCAGCCTCATGTTTAGAATTTTCTTTTAACTGTCTTTAAAAAGACCTACAAAAAACCTGGAATTAGAGAGGGTACCACATGCACGACAGGGGCACAAAAAAATATTGTTCTGGGTCTGCAGGTCAGACCATATTTAGAATATGTTTCTGGGGTCGCTGAACCTGGATTCGAGGTCCAAAAGACCCAGCACGTCAATATTCTGACATAACCTCAAGAAACCTGATAACATTTTTTTGAGTCCGGGGTCAGACCATGTTTATTTCATGTTTCAAGGTTGCTGAGTCCGCATCCGAGGCCCAAAACACCTTAGAATGTCAGGTATTTAGCCGGATCACAGGCTTACTTCATAAAACGCTGATGTGCTGGAGAATTTTAGACTACGGATTCTGTCCGAACCCTGAAGTGCTGGGGTCTTTTGGATCTGGAATTCAGTTTCAGCGATCCCAAAATTATATGGAGAACATGGTCTGACCTCCATACCTAGAAAAAGATTGTTTTGTGTGGCTGTGTAATTCTTTAGAAACTTGTGGCAAAGAAAAATTATTGTATTTAAATTATTATAAACTTATAAAAATTTTCCTCAAAATTATTGCGTGAGTAATTGAAATGGAACTTGTTTTAGATTGTTTCTGGAAAATACTGGCTGTGCTAACGACAAATAATTAAAGCCTTGCGAACCATAATTTATTTATTTTTTATTATTATTTGTGATTAAAAGTTACTCTTAATATTTTAAGATCGCTTAGGATCACGTATTTTCTTATATAGCATTTTATCTAATTGATTAGATGAAGTGGAGGATTGTCGTGAACATGCTGTATGATAAAATAATTCATGATCGGAAAAAGGCGGGCTACTAGAACTTCAGACATTTCAAGGTTTGTCAATTGGGTAACCCTTCCGCTTTGCTCCAGCAAGATGATTACTACTCTCCAATATTGCAAATATGTCGCCAGCAAGTGTCTTTAATACAATTTGCTCTTGGATGTAATTCGAATATCTGGTGCGCATTTTTTGAGGAATGAACCGAACAAACTGAAGTTGGTCAAGTTCACATCCAGATCCATCAGAAGAAGGAAGCCTGGTAGGTAGAGCCATGCATCTAGAAGATGAACTAGACCTGAAACCAAGTAGCAAAACAATGCTGATTGTAAGAGAATAAGAAACAGGAAAGCATGAATGTTTCTAAATTTTCATCAGGTTTTATTGATTAGGACAAAACTAAGGACAAGTTTTAAAATGCATTTCATTGTGTAAAATTAAAATAATTTAAAAGATTTTGTAATATTTAAGTGTATTTGAAAAGTCCCAGAAATTTGATAAAACTCACGAGAATTTAGAAGAATATTTATTAAAAGAAGTAATATTTTTATTTAAAGAAGCTGTCATAGTGACTTAATCTGAACAGAGAGAACAATAAATGAGATGAAACGACCATTGATAGACATAACTGTAGTATGTCTTTCTCGTTATTTAAGCTGCAAAATTAACTAAAAATTAGAGTTATTGATAGCTCATTTTTTTCAATGTAACTCACCCATGACTACGGTTTACATGCTCTACTCTATAGCCATATAAGAGTTGGCGATTTGGTCCTTACTGGAGTTTCCCTGATTTCATCTGCGGTCAACGGTGTAACCTTGCCGTTTTTCATGTTGATTTTTGCCTGTACTCTAGAGTAAATTTGATAATTGTGTGTATATATTCCAGAAAGAATATCAGGACTTTCCAAGATTGCAAAAACGTCTCAATCGAATGTTGATATAACAATTTGTTCTTGGGTTGTTATAGGCCTATACTTATTCACTCTTTCGAGCAATTCAATTGTTTAATCGACAGGAAAACAGAACCTTTGAAGTTTGAAGTGTCGGTTTGGATTTTTACAAGAAATTAGTCGAATGAAGTTAAGTTCATCAATTCCATAGCCAAGTACTTTAGAAAAAGGAAGTCTGGTAGTTAAAGTTCTGTATGCGGCTGAAGGAGACCGGGACCTTGAACAAAGAGCAGGCTCGGCATTATAAGCAGACATAGTCGATTTTTTTGGAGTAGCCTGTAGATATATAGAACGGGTTATAATCAAAAGTTTAGAGGTTATGATTGTAACACGAAGAGTAATAAATATAAGTAAAGAGATGAAAAGTTTCATCTGAAACTAATTTACAAGTATTGAATAGAAATCGAAACAAAATACCCATCATCTGGGAATTCTTTAGCGAGCATAAAACGTTATTTTTCGTGTCTTATGGTAGCCAGCACTCCGTCCCCATTTTAGATACACAATCTCTGACACATCTTTATCAGACGGTGATATGCTCATTGAGATGCAAGGTGCTGCCATAGAAGCTGCAAGGGAATGCCTAGCGACAGCCCGTGAGGCAAAAACCATGCAAACATGCGTAGAAGTTGACAATATGCGCGACGGAAATGCAGACTGGAATCACCTACATGAACAACAAGTACCAAAATTTCCTCTCCTTACATTAGACGAACTACGTGATATCACGATTGGCGTTTATCACGTTTAACTTTCACCATCTTACATTCAAGACAAGCCCTAAAGGAATTCTGACAAAGACTTTCAAGTGGATAGGCTCCGTAATGAACGTGGTTCAATCGGAGTGACAGTATATTTTCGTTTCTGAAATTTGACAAGGTATCAACTGTGGATAGCGTTAAATGAAATTGGCGATCTAGGGCCAGAAAAAATATAATAATTCTTGGCCATTACTGTACATGTAAATCAGAGGCCAGAACTCTGGACACGTGTCGAGATATCTCGAGTATTTTATGGTTTATAGGCTACGCACGTTACCATTAGAACGTTAAGTATTCCCAAGCATAATTGCTAGGTAGGATTCTAGATTCTTCCAATATAGGTGATCAGGTAAACGCAAATGAAGAACCACAAATTATTTAATGTATTTCATGAGTCACAAATAATTTACGACTCAGGCCTCATAAAACCTTTAGAAAATAAAAGAATGTTATACAAATTCCTGCTTTTTAACTGCAAATAACTGTTTCGAGATCACTGTTTTCTTATGGTACTTTGGAATCATAAAGTTCATCTTTCCTCAAGATGGAGGTTTCCTACCTCCATCATTCTTTTCTCAATTTCAGTTTTGCAACAAAAAAACTGTTTAAAAATTCCACCTTTTTAATTGTTAATAGCTATATATAATAAGCTGCTCTTGCAATATACATCCCCTTGACGTAAAGTCTTCCAGGAATTTTCGTTGATGGCGCGGCTTCCCACGGGACAAGAGAGATCAACCGCGCGACAGCGGTGTAGCGTAGTACAGTAGCCACAAAGCAGCCAGTGCGCGAAGACTCATGTGCAAGTTTCACCTAATAGTATGTATTTCTACTAGAGATAGTTCATTCAATCGTAAATTGTTTACGTTTGAGAGACGCGCGAGTTACACCAAGGCAATTCAGGCCAAGCCCGAAACCGGCTATAATTCGCAAGAAAAGTGTATTGGCATATAGGCACTTCGAACTACCACACTGTTTCTGCCCTCACAGCTGTATGTCAAACACTGAGCGTTCAGATGTATTAAGAAACATGCGATATATATCTTTAAAATAACTGCGCTTTGTTTCTACCCTACGCTGACAACTTATCTTCGCTACCGGAAGCATGTTTTGAATTTCAAACTATACCTCGACCGCTTAGCGCTCTGTCAGTTAGGCCCGCGTGCGATGTATATCATTGTAATATTAGCCCCTTTTGATAGTGATCTTAGCGGGTCACCCTTTTCAAAGTTACAGTACTGACGTTTTATTAAATTCAATTCTTGAGCCGTCGTCTCTCCCCTTCCAGCATATATTAGAATTTCAAATCCAGCGAAGGCCACTTTCACTAAAAGGTTGGGGAAATTCCCAAAAATTTTTACAGTGTATCAATATGTACAATAGGGCGTGTAGAAAAATGTTTTAAATATTTTGTTAAGGTTATTCGCTCATTGTTTAAAGAATACCCACTTACTTCTGAAAACTTCAATACAATTCTGGAGGTCGCAGCTAACCAAAATATATCTTATTTCCGTTATCCGTTCCAGCAATCTCGTTGAACTACTTTTTGAATAATTCATTTCTCACAAGCCACAGGACACGAGGCACGAGCTTCTTGAATTTAGGGAATAGCTGGGCGTTAGTGTTGTTTGTACAAAATAAGTAATTATGAGAAATATGCTGTTTGATCATGACTGATATACCATTTTTTTAATGTTAAGTTTTTATTATAACTTCTTGTTACAAGCTATTGCTGATATTTTAGGATTGCTCCTAAATACATTGTGTTTAGTATAGCATTTATTCTAATTCACAGGATGACGTGGAGGATTGTGGTTGACATGCTCTGTTAGAAAATTATATAAGATCGAACGAAAGCGGCGTACTGGAACTGCCTCCATTTCGTTTTTTGTTAATTGGGTAATCATTTCGCTTCGCATGTTTATTTTTACCCGGACATTAGCGTGACTGCGAGCATTGTATGTATATATTCCAACAAAATCATTATTACTCTCCAATATTGCAAATACGTCGCCAGAAACTGTTGTTAATACAATTAGCTCTTGAATTGGTATAGGGCCATAGCGATTTGACTCTCGGAGCACTAAAATTGGTTTATCTACAGGAAAAGTGTATCTTTGAAGTCCGAATAGCAGGTTACGATTCTTTCTGGAAATAAGCTGAATAAACTGAAGCTGGTCAAGTCCATATTCAGATCCGTCAGAAGAGAGAAGCCTGGTAGGTAGAGCCATATGCCTAGAAAAAGAACTAAACCTAAAACCAAGTGGTGGGTTGACAGAAGCAAGGATTTAGCAGAAGAATTTTGATTGCTAGAAGAAACAGAAGGAGAGAATGGGTCGCTATGCTTAATATCAAGACAGGAGCACTGTTCAATAAGTAGTAATTATTCTAAATTATCATAAGGTTTTGTATCATTAAAAAAAATCGAACTTATTACAGATTCAATTTTACATTATCTTAAATTCGAAAACATTTTCAGGGAATAAGAAGAATTCAACGAAATTCAAAAAGACATTATAAAGTACCTAAGAGTGAAAGAGAGGTTTGAAGTTATTCAGGATCGCTTGAGAAAAAGGTAAGGAAAAATCTTAAAATCAATTTTATTTAGTAGAATTGAATGAATATAGTAGATTTTCAAAAATTACTATGAATGTAGAAGAATTCAAAAAACTTTGATAATAATCAGAATGCGTTTTGTGCTCGAAAATAATCGACACGTATTCAAAACTAATTTTACAGTGAGCTATTGAAAACAAATGCTTTCTTCCAATTACCTAATTTTGAAAAGGGGCTGTCCACAAATTACGTAAGGGTTTAGAAGGGAGGGGGTACACAATTTTCTTATTAATTCTTAAGTTCGGGTAGGAGTGAAATAGACAATTCTTACGTAATAAAATAATGAAAACTAAATATGGTCCTATAAATCTACCATTTATTGATCAAAGAAGCTCCTTATGATTTTTATTGTTTAAGAATTAAGTCAGAAGTAGAAAGCAGGATTTGTGAAACGTGCAATGTTTATTTTGCGTCAAAAAAAGTTTTAGCGATTGACGCTAAAAGTCCAAAACACACAATCAGCAAGAAAGAATCCAAGATGAAATCAATTTTGAATAGTATTCAAGCGTGTCGAAAAGAAGAAGCTTTGTGAATTCTTGAAGATGAAAATAAACGATATAAAACTTCTGAGTGGATTAAAAGATCGATGTTAATGACAATGATTTAAAAGACTTTATCAATAAAAATAATGCTAAATATCAGAAGAATAACGACGATGAGTTCCGAATTATTAAATCTATAAAGGAATGGCTGGAGAATCCGTGGACGATGAAGTAATTAGATTTGACTGATAATTTTTTTCTTACTTATGTTTTTACGTTCTAAACGAATGACTGCTTAAGTTGCGACGTATAAACATTAATATGTATTTGGAATGCTTTAATGTACTGTGTAATTTTATGTATAATGTACATAAATATACTAATAAAGGTAGTGTTCAAAGTCGATAACCTCTTATATAATATAAAAAATTATTACGTAAGATGGGGGGGGGGGGTCACAAAAATCTTACGGCTCCTTATGGGAAGGGAGGGGGAAGTCAAAAATGTGTAAAAAGATCCTTACGTAATTTATGGACGGCCCCAAAATCATACCTCGAAATTTTCGAGTATCATATTGTAATAAAAAATACGAGTCGATTATGTTCGAACACAAAGCGCGAAAACAAATGTTTTATTGAACAAAATTTGGATTGAAAATGTCCCATGTAATGTTCAATATATAGTTTATAGATAATGTGCAATTAGAAAAAAATATGCCCTCAGAGAAAGTTAAGAATAGTTAAAAATCGGAAAAAGATTCATTGAATCGAGCGAATTTCAAGAGAGTTGCAAAGATTCAATAATATTTACAATTTCTTGGTTCTCTGTTTTAAATTATTAAAAGAACTGACTAAAGCAATATTTTTATTTAAAAAAGGTACCATAGCAACTTTTTGTGAAAGGGTGATCAAAAAGAGAAATGAGGGGAAAAAGTGACTAAAAGTGACGTCGTTGATTGCATAGTGCCCATGGGAATTGATAGACATAGGTGTAACGTATATTTCTCGTTATTTAAAGTCCAAAATTGATAAAAAATTTAATTTAAATATAACTCGTTTTTTCAAAGTAACTCACCCATAATTGTCGTTTACATGTTGTACTCTATAGCCGTTCAAGATATTGCGATGCCGGCCTACTGGAGATTCCTTGATTTCATCTGCAGTCAATGGGGTAATCTTACTATTTTTCATGTTGATTTTAGCTCGTACCTTAGAGTAAAGGCTAGGGTTGTATGTATATATTCCAGCAAGAGTATTAGTACCGTCCAATATTGCAAAGGCTTCCCCGTCGAATGTTGAAAGTACAATGTATTCTTGGGTTGATACAGACATATACTTATGCGATCCTTTGAGCAATTCAATTTTTGTATGAGCAGGAAAAGCGTGTCTTCTGAATTCGAATTGCAGGTGTGGATTTTTACAGGAAATTAGTCGAATAAATTCAAGTTGTTCAAGTCCATAGCCAAATATGTTAGAAAAAGAAAGACTACTAGATGAAGTTCCATTTACGGCTGGAGGAGACCGGGACCTTGAGCGAATAGGAGGTTCTGCATGAGAAGAAGAAGTGATCGCGGAGTGAGGTTTGGCAGGTGGAGTTTGTCGGTCCGAAGCAGAAGAAGATGGTTTGCCACGTGGAACGTCAGGAATAGGGGCACCATCAGGCAAACTTTCAAATTGTGAAATTAACTCTGTGAGAAGGAACAGAAGATTGTATTTTTTAAAGAACGAATCTTTTTACATCTCTAAAAATAACACAGGCTTACAAAATTTTCCAAATGAAATGACCTGGACGGATGACATCCCTTACCCGAAGTATTTTGACACGCAGATCTCGAATCCTTGCTCAGAATTGAGCCAACAGCTGAGTGTTCCGAGATATCGTAACCTAAAAGGGCAAAAACACGTCTGATAGAGCCACTTTTGAGCTTTAAAAAATACAAGATTCGATGATGGCTGACGCAGATAACCTTGAACTTTGAGGGGCAGCAGCCGCTATAATGGAACCCTAATTTTGCTAACTTTTTTTACAATACAAATATTTTAAGCTTCAGGACACTCTAGACTTTTGTTATGGAACACTGAAAATGCTTAGTGAACAAGTTGCATAGCTAGAAATTTTGAGTACCACTGTATGCAATTAGTTATAAATAATGAAAAAAAAAGACTTTTGGAATTAAATCTGGGTGTGAAATCATTTCAACTTTGCAAAAACTTAACAAAACTTTGCACAAATTTTGCACGGTTTTGAATTTCGAAAATCTGATATCATATTCGTAATCAGCAAAACCCCGAAAATTCCAAAGTACAGAATTTTGCACACTTAGTCAAATTAAAAAAAAATAGTCTGTTATATTGGAACCGGCATTTTGAATTATGAAAATCTGATATCAGGTTTATAATCAGCGACCTCGAAAACTCCTACGTACAGAATTTTGCAGATCTGGAGTGTTAGATCACAGTTGTAAGGAGTAAGGTCGAAAAGTGCATAAAACTGCTTCCTTCTGAACTGGAACTGTACGTGTTAGAGATCGCTTTTCAGCGGCGGGCTAACGTATAAGTCATGAAGATAAGAACAAAATTGCATTGGCGAAAAAAAATTTGACGTAGGATAAATGCATATTTTATTCGTCGAATGCTATTTGATTCTTTTATCATAGTTCTATCACTAATTTATATTGATTACTTTTCTCACATCTGCGGTAAGTTTGAGGTATCTCGATTCCGCGTAAAAATTAATGACAACATAAAAACTCTATTCAATTAATGTTATGATACACGTATGAAAAATCTTGAGAAATCATGGGTCCCTAAAATTATATGTGAGGATTGTCGCCGTATTTTAATATTGTGGGATACTATGGAAAAAGAAGTTGGTATCCAGCCAACAGCTAGGCGAAAACGCACAAATAATACTGCAGATTGCTATTTCTGCAAATTTAATGTAAAAGGTTTTAATCATAATAATAAATCATTAATCTTTTATCCAAAATTGTCGAGCGTCAAACCTGGTCAATATGGCGAGATAAGAAAAGTTGAAAACATTGTTCATCAGAATCTCGTACGCGAACCAGTAGATAGTGAGAAAGATAATAGCGTTGAGAAGGAAGATAATAAATTTTGACTTAAATCTGAAGAACCTCAACAATTCTTGAAGTGCCTTGGATGATCTGATTTATGACTTGAGTACTCTAAAGAATCAGCAGAAATACATGCTTCACGATTGAAAGCAAAAATACTCCTACTGTCTGGAACCAAAGTTACTGTATACAGAAAGAGAGATGAAAAATTTCGCAGATATTTCAGTAGTGAAAATAACCTTGTTTATTGTAACGATATACAAGGCCTTATTAGTGTGTATGATGTAAAAGACAATTACAAGCCCGAAAATTAGCAACTTTTTATAGACACCTCTGTAACAAGCCTAAAAGCAGTACTTCTGCATGACGGAAATGAGTATGCATCGGTACCTATAGGCTACTATAATATATTACGAGAATCCTGTGAAAGCTTTCAATTTCACCTTGATGGAATAGATTACAAGAGTCACCACTGGGTGATTTGTGGGGACTTCAAAATGATAAATAACTTGGTAGGGTGACAATATTGAAATACGAAAAATCCCTGTTTCCTCTGCTTATGGGATAGTCGTGATCGACAGCAATATTGGGAACAAAAGGAATGGCCAAAGAGGGAAGAGATGGCCGTTGGTACGAATAATATCATTCATAAGAGTCTTGTTAACACTAACTATATATTATTACCACCTCTACATATCAAGCTAGGCTTGATAAAGAAATTCACAAAAGCTTTAGAAAAAGAAGGTAACTGTTACAAATATCGGCACTCCAAATTTCCTAAGTTAGGTAACGCTAAAATAAAACAGGGTGTATTTTCAGTGAAGGAATGAGTGAACGTTTCCATCAGGACTTCAAACAGAAAGAGAGACATTCTCATGGTAGGTGGGATAAAAATATGATGGCTGACTATTGCTGGTCACTATAAAAGTATGACATAACAGCTGAGAATAAACGTCGATCTCTCGAACGATCATTAGGCGGAAAAAGAGAACAAACTCCGAAAAAAATTGGAGTAAAAAATGAATAGTAACTTAATCTTTGGATCAAATTGCACCGACGTATTGATCAAACGCAATCACGTCAGTGAACTTGAGGACTCTTTCAAAACATCTTCTAACACAAATAACCAAAGGTAAAATTATCCCGAACAATTGACGGCTTAACCCCACAAAGATGAACCAAAAAGCACAATAAACTGCAGGTGATTGAGGTTTAAGGCTTGCAGGTTATTGTGTTCTTGGGGCAACCTTTGTGGAGTTTGAGGCTTTGGGGGTTTGTGTTCTTGGGTTAACCTTTCTGGGGTTTGAGGCTTGCAAGTTATTGTGTTCTTGGGTCAATCTTCCTGAGGTTTAAGGCTTGCTTGTAGGTTGAGAGATGATTTTTAAGAAAGCAAAGTTAAAAATTTTATAATTTTTTAATAATAAAGCGTATTTTGGAAATTAAAGTTATTATTCCAGATGTATTTTATCCCGTAGAATCCGATTTGTTTATTAGATTATCAAAAAAACTCAGTTTAGAATATTTAAACAAATGAATTTTGCAAAACTGATAGCAAATTTGAATTCAAAGATACGTCGGGTCATTCTTGTAGAGTATAGTGTTGACTCTGCTCAGTTTCTTCTATCTGGAAAAGGGTTAAAAAAAATTCTTGCTATTTCAACTCACTAGCGAAATCGCCAAAATACTAAAATTTGAAAGGCAGTTTTTAAAAAAAAATTCTATTGAGATGTGAGATGTGATAAATAGATCATTTTGATAAATCAATTGTTCGCAAAGTTATAAGCACTCAAACACAGCTAAAAATCGTGTTTTTTGCACTCTTAGGTTAGGATATTTCGGAACGCTTAGGTGATCGCCTAATTCTGAGCTTGGATTCAAGTTTAGTGCGTCAAAATACTTCGGGTAAGGTATGTCGCCCCTTAAGGTCATTTTCTTTGTTGGCCTATGTAATCCACCACCAGCCCCATGCTTGGCTGCTATAAAAAATAGGTTAATCACTAAATGTCTTTTGATAGTTATTATAAAATAAACAACTTCCTCGGCAGATAGAATCTAATAGAAGCTTGCGAAAATTTTAAGATTGAATTTGATATAAATTCTGGAAAGATAAGATTGTATAAAGTTTCAATAAGAAAATTTTATTGGAAGAGTTTAATATTTCGTGTGTAGACAAGATTTGATAAAGTTTAAATTAGAAACTTTAAATAGAAACGTAAACAATTGAATGTGCTTATAGATTTTAATTTGAGAAATTCGCTTAGTGGAATTACATAGGATAGGCTTCAGATAACGACGCAGAAATTATTATATGCGGAGAGCTAAAGTGTGTTTTAAAAATTAGATACATGTCATAGTATTATATTCACCAATAGAATTAAGGATGAAGATCACGATGAACACCAGATTATAAACGAACCGCATTGTATACAATTAAAAGGCAAACTGATTGAAATTCTAAGCTAATAAAGAATTTGGTTACCAATGTATCGGATGAATATTCTTGTGTTTGGTAAGACTATATATCATAATACTTAGCTTGATTAAAATCTCATGAATTACACGTGTCTAGTATAACTTTCGGTGATATTCATATATGCGATACTCAAGGAAAGAAGTTAAGTTATCGCTTATATTTTTTTATTAATATCGCTTTAGTGATAAGATTAAAATAAATGCGTAGAAGCTCATTTTCTTGAGAAAAATGTCTCTACAAATTTTGCAGAAAAATTTTTGAAAAACTATTTGCTTAATGCTTGAAAGCATGCAAAAAACTTTTAAAAAACAAAGGAAATAAAAGCAAATTATATATTTGACATACATTTATTTAGAGTAAAATAATAAAAATAAATTTTAACGGTTGGACTGGTATACCTAATGAAAGACAATCATCCTAGATGCTGAGAGAAGCAAAAATTATATATTAACCTTATTTATAATTTGTAGATAGTTGAATCATCCTTGTTTGTGTTACATTTTTTTGTATAATAAATAATGTTACTCAGTAAATGCACATCACTTCAAAGTAATTTCATTAAATTGTTATCATTAAATGTCATTCGGAAAAAAAATCTGTTTGCATCGTGGGCACATTCCCATGGCGCGCTTCGCGCCCGGCTCGAGTCGATTAAAAGTTTAAGCGCGCCTAGAGCGCGCACCTGTTGGATCTCGCGCTTTGCGCTATATTAGGTACTCAACTCACGCTACGCGCTCGGACACGTTTGCCTCACGCTTTACACGCGGTTCTTGTAGATTTTTGGACTTCGTGTGCTCGCTATTACGCTCTTCGTTGGCTAATACTCTCTTAGTAAGCTTTCTCGTTATGAGATGATTTTGGTTCAATTACGTGAATTTTACAAAAAGAGAAGAACTAATTTACTTAAGGTTCTTAAGGAACCTTAAGGAACACATTCTCATTAAGACACTCAGGCTTCGCGCTTGATATTTAGTTTAAAAATCATGTAAACCTTGTAAGGTTCTGAGACTCTCTACTAATTTCATAAAACTTAGAGTAGCACGAGAGGAGAGATAAAGATGGTTTCTACACAATATCTTTTCTCAAAATTGTAGGATATTTATTCTCCTTTTAAAATACAAGTGTTTTATTTTACACGTAGTTTGGAACGATTTCGACGTTCTAAAATATGGACTCGTAGGTCTTAAAAATACTTTCCAATATAAATTTCCCTGGGCTAACTGGAGCTTAAGAGCTGGTCTCTTTGACAAAAATCTCCTTCGAAAATCGCAGTATCAAGGATAAAATCAACTCGAGATACTTGATAAATAGCGGATAGTTCAGCTGAGTCTTAACTTCGTTAGTGGGAATACAATTCCCACGCCCGTTCTCGACGTCAGTTTGACTATGCTCCAGAGAGTCTAAACGAAGCTAGAGCTAAGCTCGACAAACTTCAATTTAGCCACCCCTAGCTATTTAGAAAAATCTTCGGCGAGGAAGACTTACTAAAGGACCTAACACTCCAAAAAGAGCTATCCGAGAGAGAGTGCCTATCTCTGTGAGTTCACATCAGATCTAGTCCACGCGATAATTCACCCAGAGAATAAGTCTCCTCTAGTTTCAGGGACTAAGGGTTTTGATCTTAGCCCTGGGACTAGTGTGAAACTAGTTCACCCTCGCTCGCCAGCGAGCCCCCCAATTCCAAATCAGGCTCAGCATCCCCTTTTTAAATGGGTTGTCCTGTTTACGTTCCCGCGCCTCGCGGAAAAGTGTAGGAGCGAGGTTCGCGGTTAATTATTTATTTTTTTAAGTAATATCTTTAAATTTCCCGATTCTTAGTCAAAAACTTAAAATAATAAATCTTTTCAAATTGAAAAATATTTTATTTAAAATTTTCACTTGGTGATAATAGTTCTAAAGCAAGATTTTAAATTTAAAAAAAAGAAACTCAGTACAAATTATGATTTTGTAAGTAATTTGAATTTTCTTTAAATAATTTAACTTTTAAAGGGTTTCATAAGAAAAAAGTTTGAATATCACAATTTTTGGTATCTATAAATTGGTACAGTTAAAAACGAAATTCACATTCGATTCAGTTTCAAGGTTCTGGAGTAGAAGTTTTTTCATTTTTAATGTTTTCCATTTCAAATTATGATTTATTTTGAATGCTTATTTAGTATAATTCAATTAATTTTTTTGATTTTACAAAAATTCGCCAAATTTTATTTGATGTCAAACTCTAATTTCGTTTTTAAATACAAATTTTTAATTTTAGAAATTACAATTCGAAGGGAACCATAAGTAATAATACAAAGTAAAAATTTAGACTATCTATTTATTCCTAGGAATCCTAAGAAAAATGTTTTATTATCTTGAAACCTTTTAAAATCTCTAAAAACTTCAAAACTTTATATATTAATCTTAAAAAATCTACATTTTGTTTTAATTGAAAATCTCTACTTTTAAGTAGAATTTTTTTTTAATTCTATAAGGTTAGCCAAATTTTCTTGAATTTCTCATTTGTTGAATAATTTCTTAAATTTCACATTTTAAATTCCTCTTTTTGTATTCGAAATCCATCTGTTTTTAACTTTGTATCTTCAGTTGAATGTGCAAATGAAAATTTACAATTGATTCCATTTTCGGATCATGAACATTGTTGTAGAAAATTTATATTGTAAGGTAAAAATCGCCCCTTTCGTGGGAAGTTCATCTTTAGAGATGGAAATTACAAATAGATGGTTAAAAATACAATTATTTATAGATATTTTTTGTTTTTAAAAATTTAAATATTTTGTTAGAAAGTGGTCTTTTTTATCGAAAAGTTCTTCTTTTAAGTACAATTATTTTCGATTAAAGTTAAAAAAATTTCTTTGACCATCTTAGAGATAAATTATAAAACTATCCTATTGTTAATTCCATTAAATATTTCAGAACATTATCTTGAATTTGATCGGTCAACATGAAATCAAATAAAATGCCCAACAAAACATGTAAAAAACATTGATTTAAAACATGGAATGTACAGACAAAAAAGTATAATAGTTATTGTAATACCTGAGTTAAAAATATTGAAGTGTTAATAAAAATACTTTATTTTGTATTTTTTGTGATTTTAATTTAAGGAACAAAGATTTTGTAGAGGTTCCAATAATTGATGAAAGTGTCAGATTATAATTGCTGTCATGTTCACAGGCTAACGACGCCAGTGACGTTTCGTGATAGTAAATTGTCATCCAATATTTTGTAATAATTTCATAAACAAATAATTAATTTAATACTTTCACGATTATTCATTCTGATAAAGTAGATATTTCGGATTTCAATCGTGTACAAAACTTCGAATTTTGCCTACGTTTCGTGAAGATTGCAGTTCACTTTTTCAGGGCTGACCTGAAAATAAGGTATCAGGTTATGTTGTTCTTATGTATACTCTTTACGATGCCTGCGATTGGCCAGATCGCCCCACCATAGAGACAGGATGCTTCTGATTGGCCAATCAAGTCTTATTTAAAAAATCCGGGAGGACGGAAATACAAATCGGATTAGTATTATAATCGTTATCCCTATTGATGTTATTAGGGTGCTTTAAGATTTCGATTGCTTCTCTATTTTTTCTTGAAAAAATATTGTGTGTTTTAGCGATGACGGTTGTTTTATCAAGTAAAATGTTATGTCCTGTTTCTATATGATGATCAGCTAGTGCTGATTGCGTGAAATGTTTTGGTCAGACTTTACTCTTATGTTCCTTTATACGTTAGCTCACCGCTCTCTTGGTTTCTCTTTATATACACCTGTATCACTGAGAGGTGCCTTTTTGTTTTTAGGGTTCTTTAGAAGTTGTCCTATTTTTGTAGATGGGTTAAATATGGTTTGGATGTTGTGTTCGTTGAAAATTCTTCCTATTTGTTATGTGACACCTTGGATGCAGGGTAGGACGGTGGGGGTTTTTCTCTATCTTTCTTTATTAGGTTGTTTTGAATCGTTTTCTTGGGTGTATTTTCTTATTGCTTTGTCAATTTGTTTGATTGTGTAATCATTCTGTATCAGGATTTGTTTAACGTTTTGCAATTCCTTTTGTAAATTATCTTCATCTGTTATGGAGACAGCTCTGTATACAAGGGATTTGATGATTGATTGTTTTAGAGGTGGGTGATGCTGAGAGGAAGCATGTAGGTATCTGTTTGTATGAGTGGGTTTTCTGTAAACTTTATATCCTAATGTATTATCTCATTTTTTGTAAACTAGTACGTCCAAGAAAGGCAATTTTCCGTTTTGTTCAATTTCCATGGTGAATTAGATATTAGGATGTAATTGATTGATGAAATCGAAAAACTTATTTAGTTCATTTAATCCATGTCGCCCGATGACAAAGGTGTCGCCAACGTAACGGAACCAAAATTCCGGTTTAATCTTGGATTGATTGAAGATTTTTGTTTCTAGATTTTCCATAAAGATGTTGGCTATTACAGGTAAAATTGGAGATCCCATTGCTGCTCCTGAGATTTGTCCCTAGAATTGTTTGTTGAACAAGAAGTAAGTATTATTGAGACAGTGCTCTATCAAAGGTATGAGTTTGGAGGGGAAGTTTGCAAAAGATTTAATAATA
>JAAAKG020000321.1:9974-21905 GCA_010014905.2 Druon quercuslanigerum
ATTATTATAATTTTTTCGTTCGTTGATAATTCAACTATTTAATTAAAAATTAAACTCTTAATTACAACAATTTAATACTAAGTACAAAATTCACTTTTTTGTTGAAAATTCATAGTGTCGGGTGGAAAATTAATGTATTTTGTTTTTAAAAATCTTTTTTTAATTATCGTATTGTTTTAAGATTTAACTATTTTGTTACAAATTCGTTGGAAAATTATTATAATTTTTTCGTTCGTTGATAATTCAACTATTTAATTAAAAATTAAACTCTTAATTACAACAATTTAATAATAAGTACAAAATTCACTTTTTTGTTGAAAATTCATAGTGTCGGGTAGAAAATTAATGTATTTTGTTTTTAAAAATCTTTTTTTAATTATCATATTGTTTTAAGATTTAACTATTTTGTTACAAATTCGTGTTTTTATGATAAACTCAACCTGTTCAGAATGCTTTTTTATTTTGTTGAAAAATAATTTTTTAATCCAGAAATGTAAATATTCCATTTTTGTTTTGTATTTTGCTAAAAATTCGTATTTTTTAGTAAAAAATTAATCATATTTTTTGTTAAATCATTATTTTGGTTCAAGATTTAACTATTTTATTAAAAAATTGTGTTTTTATTTGAATTCAACTATTTGAGAATTCTTTTTAAAAAAATAATTTCTTAAACAGAAAATTTAATTATTCAATTTTACGTTGAAATTTTTTTTCAAATTCATCTACTTTTAAAAAAATTAATTTGTTCATTTAAAAAGTTAACTACTGGGTAGAAAGTTAACTTTTTTGTAGAAATTTTTGAGTAGAAAATTAATCTTACTTTTTTCTCAATAACGATTTTCGTTGAGGATTCAAATATTTAGTTAAAAATTCGTGTTTTTTATTTGAAACAAATCTGTTCCAAATTTTTTGTTTGAAAATTAATTTTTTAAACTGAAAATGTGATTTCATTTTTGGTTGAAAAATGATTATAATTTTTGTTTCTTGAAAATTAAAAAAAATCTTTTTTTAATCATCTTGTTGGTTGAGACATTAACTATTTTGTTTTTAATAATCGTGTTTTTTAGTTTAATTTAACCATTTGAGAATTCTTTTTTATTTTGTGAAAATTAATTTTTTTAACCAAAAATGTAATTATTTTGTTTAAAAAATTATTATTATTACTTTTAAAATTTAACTCTTTAGTTAAAAACTGAACTATTGATTTGAAAAATTAATTACTTGGTAGAGAATTTATTCTTTATTTAAAATTCTGGTATTTTATGAAACATTTGTCTTTTTGAGCAGAAAAATAATAAATAATAAAAAAACTATTTTATTGAAAAAATGTGTTTTTAGTTGAACTAAACTATTTAAGAGTTCTTTTTTTAAAATTAATTTCTTTAAGAGAAAATTTAACTATTTAATTTAGTTCCGAATTCTTTTTTTTTTTGTGAAAATTAATTTTTTAAACCAAAAGTGTAACTGTTCCATTTTTGTTTGAAAATTATTATTATTTTTTTAATTCAAATATTGGGTTCAAAATTGAACATTCGAACTTAAAAATTCATTACTCGCTAGAATCTCCATTTTTTTCTTCAAAACTTTTGTATTTTGTTAAAAATTCGTCTTTTTGAGCAGAAAATTAATTTTTTTTTAATTATCATTTTGAATGAGAATTCAACTATTTTATTAAAAAATTGTGTTTTTAGTTGAACTAAACCATGTGAAAATTTTTTAAATTAATTTCTTAAAGAGAAAATTTATTTATTTCATTTTTCGTTAAAAAATTATTTTTTCTTTTTTTTTGACAATTTATCATTTCAGTCGAGGATTTATCTATCTTGTTGTAAATTCGTGTGTTTTTACTCCAAATCAATCAGATCCAAAAAAAAACTATTAATTTGAAAAATTCACTAATTAGTAGAAAATTTACTGTTTTCTTGAAAATTCATTGTCTCGGGTTGAAAATTATTGTATTTTATTTAAAAAAATCTTTTTTTAATTATAACTATTCCATTGTTTTTAGAAATTGTTACTATTATTTTTTTACATTGAACATTTTATTTAAAAAATTCATTACTTGGTAGAAAATTAATTTTTTGTTTAAAATTCTTGTATTTTGCTAAAATTTGTATTTTTTAGTAAAAAATTAACCTTATTTTTTGTTAAATCATCATTTTGGTTGAGGATTCAACTTTTTTATTGAAAAATTGTGTTTTTGGTTAATCTGAAACATCAAATAATTCTTTTTTTTAAAATTAATTTCTTAAAGAGAAAATTTAACTCTTTCATTTTTCGTTGAAAATTTTTTATTTTTGACAATTCATCATTATAGTCGAGGATTTGACTATTTTGTTACAAATTCGTGTTTTTCGTCCAAATCAATCAGTTTGAAATTCTTTTTTTTTTATTAATTTTTTAAACTGAAACTTCAATTCCATTTTTGTGTTGAACAATTATTATAATTTCTTTGTTGTTGATAATTCAACTATTTGGTTAAAAATTAAACTATTGATTTAAAAACTTCTCTAATCAGGGGAAAATTCATGTTTTTGTTGAAAATTCATAGTGTTGGGTAGAAAATTAATTTATTTTGTTTTTAAAAAATCTTCTTTTAATTATAATATTGTTTAAGCATTTAACTATTTTGTTACAAATTCATGTTTTTATGTTAAACTCAACCTGTTAAGAATGTTTTTTTATTTTTTGAAAATTAATTTTTTAAACCAAAAATGTAATTATTCCATTTTTTTATCATTATTTTGGTTGAGGTTTCAAATATTTTATTAAAAAATTGTATTTTTAATAGTACTGAACCATTTGAGAATTCTTTTTTTTCAACAAATTTAACTATTCCATTTTTCGTTAAAAAATAATTTTTTTCTTCTTTTTTGGAAATTCATAATTTTGGTTGAGGATTCAACTATTTTATTAAAAAATTTTGTTTTTTGTTGAACTGAACCATTTGAGAATTCTTTTTTAAAATTAATTTCTTAAAGAAAAAACTTAACTATTTAATTTTTCGCGAAAGAATTATTTTTTATTTTTTTTGTTGACAATTCATCATTATAGCCAAAGATTTATTTTATTAAAAATTAGTTTTTTTAGTCCAAAACAATCAGTTCCGAAATCTTGTTCTTTTCTTTTTAAATTAAGTTTTTAACTGAAAATGTAATTCCAGTATTGGTTGGAAAATTATTATATTTTTTTTATATGTTGATAATTCAACTATTTTGCTAAAAATTAAACAATTGATTTGAAGAATTTAATAATTAGTAGAAAACTTACTTTTTTGTTGAAAATTCATAGTGTCGGGTGGAAAATTAATTTATTTTGTTTTTAAAAAAACTTTTTATAATTATCATGTTGGTTGAGGATTTAACTATTTTGTTACAAATTCGTGTTCTTATGTTAAACTCAACCTGTTAAGAATGCTTTTCAATTTTGTTGAAAGATAATTTTTTAAACCAAAAATGTAACTATTCCATTTTTGTTTTGTATTTTGCTAAAAATTCGTATTTTTTAGTAAAAAATTAATCCTAT
Source organism: Druon quercuslanigerum (assembly GCA_010014905.2). NCBI lineage: Eukaryota > Metazoa > Arthropoda > Insecta > Hymenoptera > Cynipidae > Druon > Druon quercuslanigerum. Next base: position 13,500 of record JAAAKG020000321.1, read on the forward strand.
TTTTTTGTAAATCATTATTTCCGTTGAGGATTTAACCATTCTATTAAAAAAAATTATTTTTAATTGAACTGAACCATTTGAGAACTCTTTTTTTTTCAAAAAATTTAACTATTCCACTTTTCGTTTAAAAAATTTTTTTTTCTTTTTTGAAAATTCATCATTTTGGTTGAGGATGCAACTTTTTCTTGTGTTTTTAGTTAAACTGAACTGATTGAGAATTATTTTTTTAAAGTAATTTCTAAAACACAAAATTTAACTATATCATTTTCATTTGAAAAATAATTTTTTTTTTGTTGACAATTCATCATTTCGTTTGTTGAGAATTTAACTATTTGGATAAAAATTAAACAATTGATTTAAAAAATATACTGATTAGTAGAAAATTCACTTTTTTGTTAAAAATTCATAGTGTCGGGTGGAAAATTAATGTATTGTGTTTTTAAAAAATCTTTTTTTAATCATCATGTTGGTTGAGGATTAAAATATTTTGTTACAAATTCGTGTTTTTTAGTTGAACGGAACCAGTTTAAAATTCTTTTTTATTTTGTGAAAATTAATTTTTGAAACCAAAAATGTAACTGTTCCATTTTTTTGAAAAAATTGTTACTATTATTTCTTAAAATTAAAAATTTTAATTGAAAAATTCATTACTTGGCAGAAAATTCATTTTTTGTTCACAACTTTTGTATTTTGTTAAAAATTCCTCTTTTTGAGAAGAAAATTAATTTTTTTTTTAAATCATCACTTTCGTTAAGAATTCAAATTTTTATTTAAAAATTGTATTTTCAGTTAAACTGAACCATATGAGACTTTTTTTCAAAAAATTTAACTATTCAATTTTTGTAAAAATTGTGTTTTTAGTTGAACTGAAACATTTTAGAATTCTTTTTTTTAAATTAATTTCTTAAAGAGAAAATTTAAATATTTCATTTTTCGTTTGAAAGTTATTTTTTTTTTTTAGACAATTCATCATTTCAGTCGAGGATTCAACTATCTTGTTATAAATTAATGTTTTTTAGTCCAAACCAATCAGTTCCGAATTCTTCTTTCCTTTTAAATTAATTTTTAAACTGAAAATGTAAATCCATTTTTGGTTGAAAAATTATTATAGTTTTGTCGTTGTTGAAAATTCAATTATTTGGTTAAAAATTGAACTATTGATATACAAAATTTTTCAAAAGTTTAAAAAGTCGTCTTTCTGAGTAGAAAATTAATCTTAATTTTTTTTAAAAATAATTTTGGTTGAGGATTTAACTATTTAGTCAAAAACTAGTATTTTTCAGTAAAAAAAATATGTTCTAAATTTTTTTTGTTTGAAAAAAAAATTATAATATAGTTTTTTTTCTGGAAAATTCAACTATTTGATTAAAAAATGATTTATTGATTTAAAAAATTAACTGCTTGGTAGAACATTCATAGAGTCGGGTGAAAAATTAATGTACTATGTTTAAAAAATATTTTTTTAATCATCATGTTGGTTAAGAATTTAACTTTTCTGTTAAAAAATCTTGCTTTTTTAGTTGAACTCAACCATTTGAAAATTATTTTTTATTTTGTGAAAATTAATTGCAATTTATTCCATTTTTGTTTAAAAAATTATTATTTTTACTTTAAAAATTCAACAATTTGGTTAAAAATTAAACTATTGATTTAAAAAATTAATTACTTGGTAGAAAATTAATTTTTTATTTAAAATTCTGGTATGTTGTTAAAAATTCGTCTTTTTGAGTAGCAAAATAATTTTTTTTAAATCATCATTTTGGATAAGGATTCAACTATTTTATTAAAAAATTGTGTTTTTAGTTGAACTAAACCATTTGAAAATTCTTTTTTTGAATTAATTTATTAAAGAGAAAATTCAACTATTTCATTTTTGGTTGAAAAATTATTTTTTTTTTACAATTCATCATTTTAGTCGAGGATTCAACTATCTTGTTGTAAATTCGTGTGTTTTTTAGTCTGAAACAATCAGTTCTAAAAAAATTTTTTTTTTTAAATTTTTTTAAATGAAAATGTAATTCCATTTTTGCTTGAAAAATTATTATAATTTTAGTGTTGTTGATAATTCAACTATTTGGTAAAAAATTAAACTATTAATTTGAAAAATTTACTAATTAGTAAAAAATTCACTTTTTTATTAAAAATTCATAGTGTCGGGTGGAAAACTAATGTTTTTTGTTTTTATAAAATTTTTGTTTAATTATCATGTTAGCAGAGAATTTAACTATTTTGTTTCAAAAATCGCGTTTTTTAGTTGAACTCAACCTGATTAACATTCTTTTTTTTGTGAAAATTAATTTTTTAAACCAAAAATGTAACTATTCCATTTTTTCAGAAATTGTTACTATTATTTGTTAAAATTGAACATTTTAATTGAAAAATTCTTTACTTGGTAGAAAAATCATTTTTTGTTCACAACTTTTGTATCTTGTTAAAAATTCGTCTTTTTGAGCAGAAAATTAATCTTTTTTCATAAATCATCATTTTCGTTGAGGATTTAACTTTTTATTGAAAAATTATGTTTTTAGTTGAACTGAACTTATTGAGAATTCTTTTTTTTAATTAATTTCTTAAATTTTTTATTTTTTTTTGGTTGACAATTCATCATTATAGGCTAGGATTTAACTATTTTGTTAAAAATTTTTGTTTTTTAGTCCAAACCAAACTGTTCCGAATTCTTTTTTTTTTTTTTTAATTTATTTTTTTTAACTGAAACTGTAATTCCATTTTTGGGTGGAAAAATATTATAATTTTTTTTTTTAATTCAACTATTTGGTTTGAAATTAAACTATTAATTTAAAAAATGCACTAATTATTAAAAAATTCACTTTTTTCTTGAAAATTCATTGTGTTAGGCTGAAAATAAATGTATTGTGTTTTTAAAAATCTTTTTTTAATTATCATATTGTTTGAGGATTTAACTATTTTGTTACAAATTCGTGTTTTTATGTTAAACTCAACCTGTTAGGAATTATTTTTATTTTGTTAAAAATTAATTTTTTAAACCAAAAATGTAACTATTCCATTTTTGTTTGTATTTTGCTAAAAATTTGTATTTTTTAGTAAAAAATTATTCCAATTTTTTTTAAATTATTATTTTGTTTGAAGAATTAAATATTTTATTGAAAAATTATATTTTTAATTGAACTGAACCATTTAAGAATTATTTTTTTTCAAAAAATTTAACTATTTCATTTTTTGTTGAAAAATAATTTTTTTCTTTTTTTTTTTTGGAAATTCATCATTTTGGTTGAGGATTCAACTATTTCATTGAAAAATTGTGTTTTTAGTTGAACTGAATAATTCGAGAATTCTTTTCTAAAATTAATTTCTTAAAGAAAACACTCAACTATTTCATTTTTCGATGAAAAATTATTTTTTATTTGCTTTTGTTGACAATTCATCACCATAGCAGAGAATTTTTTTAAATTAAAAATTCGTTTTTTTAGTCCAAACCAATCTGTTTCGAATTCTTTTTTTTTTTGAAAATTATTTTTTCTAACTGAAAATTTAATTCCATTTTTGGTTGGAAAATTATTATAATTTTTTCGTTTGTTGATAATCCAACTGTTTGGTTAGAAATTAAACTATTAATTTGAAAAGTTTAATAATTAGTAGACAAGTCACTTTTTTGTTGACAATTCATAGTGTCGTGTGGAAAATTAATTTATTTTGTTTTTAAAAAATCTTTTTAAAATTATAATATTGTTTGAGGATTTAACTATTCTGTTACAAATTTGTGTTTTTATATTAAACTCAACTTGTTAAAAATTTTTTTTTATTTCTTGAAAATTAATTTTTTTAACCAAAAATGTAACTATTCCATCTTTGTTTTGTATTTTCCTAAAAATTCGTATTTTTTTGTAAAAAATTAATCCTATTTTTTCGAAAATCATTATTTCCGTTGAGGATTCAACCATTTTATTGAAAAAATGTATTTTTAATTGAACTGAACCATTTGACAACTCTTCTTTTTCAAAAAATTTAACTATTCCATTTTTCGTTAAAAAATAATTGTTTTTGAAAATTCTTCATTTTGGTGGAGGGATCAACTATTTTATTAAAAAAATGTATTTTTAGTTAAACTGAATAATTTAAGAATTCTTTTTTTAAAAATTAATTTCTTAAAGAGAAAAATTAACTTTTTTTAATTATCATGTTGGTTAAAAATTTAACTTTTTTGTTAAAAAATCGTGTTTTATTAGTTGAACAATTTGTTTAAAAATGAAACTATTGATTTGAAATATTAATTACTTGGTAGAAAAATCATTTTGCTAAAGGATTCAACTATTTTATGGAAAAATTGTGTTTTTAGTTAAACTAAACAATTTGAGAATTTTTGTAAAAATTAATTTCTTTAAAAGAAAATTTTACTTTTCCATTTTTCGTTGAATTTTTTTTTTTGACAATTCGTCATGTAGATTGACGACTCAACTATCTTGTTATAAATTTGTGTTTTTTAGTCCCAACAAATCAGTTCCGAATTCTTTTTCTTTTATTTTGGAAAATGAATTTTTTAAACTGAAAATGTAATTCCATTTTTGGTTAAAAAATTATTATAATTTTTTTTCTTGAAAATCAACTATTAAATTAAAAATTGAACTATTGATTTAAAAAATTAACTACTTGGTAGAAAATTTATAGTGTCGGGAGGAAAATTAATGTATTTTGTTTTCAAAAAATCTTTTTTTTTAATTATCATGGTGGTTAAGGATTTAACTATTTTTTTACAAATTTGTGTTTTTTAGTTGAATTAAACCAGTTTAAAATTCTTTTTTATTTGGTGAAAATTAATTTTTTTAAATTAAAAATGTAACTATTCCATTTTTGTTTTGTATTTTGCTAAAAATTCTTTATGGATTCAACTATTGTATTGGAAAATTGTATTTTTAATTGAACTGAACCATTTAAGAATTGTTTTTTTTTTAAATTTAATTATTCCATTTTTCGTTGAAAAATAATTTTTTTATTCTTTTTTGGAAACTTAGCATTTTGGTTGAGGAATCAACTATTTTATTAAAAAAAGTTTTTTTAGTTGAACTAAACCATTTTAGAATTCTTCTTTTAAATTAATTTTTTAAAGAGAAGATTTAACTATTTCATTTTTCGTTAAAAAATTATTATTATTTTTTATTTTTTTGACAATTTATCATTTTAGTCGAGGATTAAACCATTTTGTTAAAAATTCGTGTTTTTCAGTCCAAACCAATCTATTCTGAGTTCTTTTTTTTTGGTTGAACATTAATTTTTCTAACTGAAAATATAATTCCATTGTTGGTTGGAAAATCATTATAATTTTTTTGTTTGTTGATAATTCAACTATTTGGTTAAAAATTAAACTGTTGATTAAAAAAAATTACTAATAAGCAGAAAATTCACTTTTGTGTTAAAAATTCATAGTGCCGAGTGGAAAAGTAATTTTTTAAACCGAAAATGTAACTATTGTATTTTGCCAAAAATTCGTATTTTTTAGTAAAAAATTAATCCTTTTTTTTTAAAGCATTATTTTGGTTGAGGATTCGACTATTTTATTGAAAAATTGTATTTTTAATTGAACTGAACCATTTGAGAATTCTTTTTTTAAATTAATTTCTTAAAAAGAAAATTCAACTATTTCATTTTTCGCTGAAAAATTATTTTTTTTGTTGGCAATTCATTATTACAGTCGAGGATTTTAATATTTTATTAAATCTTCGTGTTTTTAAGTCTAAAACCAATCTATTCTGAATTCTTTTTTTTTTAATTATTTTTTCTAACTGAAATTGTAATTCCATTTTTGGTTGGAAAGTTACTATAATTTTTTCGTTTGTTGATAATTCAACTATTTGGTCAAAACTTAAACTATTGATTTTAAATTTTACTAACTAGTAGAAAATTCACATTTTTGTTGAAAATTCATACTGTCGAGTGAAAAATTAATTTTTTTTTGTTTTTAAAAAATCTTTTTTTAATTATCATGTTGGTTAAGGATTGAAATATTTTGTTAAAAACTCGCGTTTTTTAGTTAAACTGAACCAGTAAGAATTCTTTTTTATTTTCTGAAAATTAATTTTTTAAACCAAAAATGTAACTATTTCATTATTTTTTTCAGAAATTGTTACTCTTATTTTTTAAAATTGAACATTTTAATTCAAAAATTCATTACTTGGTAGAAAATTAATTTTTTGTTCACAACTATTGTATTTTGTTAAAAATTCGTCTGAGCAGAAAATTAATCTTTTTTTTATAAATCATCATTTTCGTTGAGGATTCAACATTTTGATTAAAAAATTGTGTTTTTGTTTGATCTGAACCGTTAAAAAATTCTTTTATTTAAAATTTTTAACTATTTCATTTATCGTTGAATTTTTTTTTTTCGTAATTCATCATTATAGTCGAGGATTCAACTATATTGTTACAAAGTCGGGTTTTTTACTGCAAACCAAACAGATTCAAATTCTTTTTATGTTTTTTTTTTAAATTAATTTTTTAACTGAAACTGTATTTCTATTTTTAGTTGGAAAATTATCATAATTTTTTCGTTTGTTGATAATTCAACTATTTGGTTAAAAATCAACTATTAATTTAAAAAATTTACAAATAAGTAGAAAATACACTTTTTTGTTGAAAATTTATAGTGTCGAGTGGAAAATTATTTTTTTTTAAATCTTTTTTTAATTATCTTGTTGGTTGAGGATTTAAATATTTTGTTACAAATTCGTGTTTTTTACTTAAACTCAACCAGTTAAAAAATTCTTTTTCATTTTGTGAAAATTAATTTTTTAAACTACAACTGTAACTATTCCATTTTTGTTTAAAAACTGTTACTATTATTTTTTACAAAACCAACCATTTGGTTAAAAATTGAACTATAGATTTAAAAGATTAACTAAATTGTAGAAAATTCATTTTTTTTTAAATCCTAAGATTTCGTTAAAAACTCGTCTTTTTGAGCTGAAAATTATTATTTTTTTTTTATAATTCATCAATTTGGATGAGGATTCAACTATTTTATTGAAAAATTGTTTTTTTAATTAAACTGAACCATTTGAGACTTCTTTTTTTTCAAAAAAATTAAATGTTCCGTTTAACGTTGAAAAATAATTTTTTTTTTCTTTGAAAATTCATCATTTTGGTTAAGGATTAAACTATTTTATTAAAAACTGTTGTTTTTTAGTCCAAACCAATCAGTTCTAAAGAATTTTTTTTAATTGATTTTTTAAACTGAAAATGTAACTATTCCATTTTTGTTTGGAAAATTATTAATATTAATTTTAAAATGAAAATATTTGGTTAAAAATTGAACTATTAATTAAAAAAATTAATTACTTGGTAGAAAATTCATTTTTTGTTTAAAATTCGCGTCTTTTTTTGAAAATTCGTCTTTTTGAGTACAAAATATATATTTTTTTAAATCATCATTTTGATTGAGGATTCAACTATTTTATTGAAAAATTGTGTTTTTAGTTAAACTGAACCATTTGAGAATTCAAAAAAAAAAAATAATTTTTTAAAGAAAACATTTAACTGATTTATTTTTTGTTTAAAAAATTTGGTTAAAAATTAACCAATTGAGTTGAAAAATTAACTAATTATTAAAAAATTCACTTTTTATTGAAAATTCATAGTTTAGGGTAAAAAATTAATGTATGTTGTTTTTAAAAAACATTTTTTTAATTATCATGTGGGCTTAGGATTTAATTATGTTACAAATCGTTACAAATTCGTGTTTTTAGTTAATCTGAACCGGTTTAAAATTCTTTTTTATTTTGTGAAAATTAATTTTTTAAACCAAAAATGTAACTATTCCATTTTTTTGTTGAGAAATTGGGTACTATTATTTTTTTAAATGCAACCATTAGGTTAAAAATTGAACTATATATTTGAAAAATTAACTAAATTGTAGAAAATTCATTTTTTTAAATTCTTATATTTCGTGAAAAAATCGTCTTTTTGAGCTGAAAATTACTATTGTTTTTTTATAAATCATCATTTTGGTTGAGGATTTTACTATTTTATTAAAAAATTGTGTTTTTAATTAATTTGAACCAAATGGGATTTTTTTCAAAAACATTTAACTATTCCATTTTTTGTTGAAAAATATATTTTTTTCTTTTTGGAAAATTCATCATTTTTTTTGAGGATTCAACTATTTTGTTAAAAATTCTTGTTTTTCAGTCGAAAACTAATCAGTTCCGAATTATTTTGTTGAAAATTAATTTTTAAAACTGAAAATGTAACTATTCCATTTTTAGTTAGCAACTTATATTTTTCCTTGAAAATTAAACTTTGCAGGTTGAAAATTCAATTATTATTTTTATTACTTATTATTGTTATTAATTATTTTTATTTCATTATTACATTATTATTTATTATTATTTTATTATTATTTATTATTATTTATTATTATTATTTTATTTATTTATT